>JAANSQ010000454.1:11286-23959 GCA_036850885.1 Lepidocyrtinus dapeste
TGTGTTTTTTCATCTCATGTCTCCGCACCGCACACATTTTCCCTTCGTTTTACTTTCACTTTTTATTTTACACAAGCAAGAAGTGCATCACGTGAATTCTCTGCAAGAATTGAACAATAGAAGTACATAAAAAATTGAGTTTGTTTTCATCATTTCGCTTCAAAATTTATTGTTTCATTTATCGTAGAATAATTTATTATTTTCCGTCGTGTCTTGTTTCCCCCCTAGCTTAAATTAATAAGTTGTAGAATATATATAACTTTTCATAATGGTAATCAACAATAAACGTCACAATGAACAAACTTTCTTTTCCCTCTTACTTTACTGTTTACTTTGAAAACATATCTTTTATGATTATATCAGTGGTATATAGTATGAGTCCAGCACAGAATGTCATCGTATATAAGGTAGTGATTTTTTTTATTTTTAAAATAATGATGTGTGTTGTGTATTTTTATTCATCATATAAGTAATTTAAAAGACTTTTCTTTTCGTATTTTTTTTTGGTATTTATTACTTCGTTTTCTTTATCATCGGTCAGGGTTGCTGTTTAAATATATAAAAACGTAACTCGTAAATGCAAACACGCAGGGTATCTAAAAATGCAAGTGATTTGTTCGGAGGTCACACTTTCATCTACATTTTACGTATTTTTAAAAAGGCAGAAAATGCACTTGATCTAATTGATTAAATGCTTTTAACTCTGTAGACTGCGCCTATGGAACGCACTAAAAATCGGAAAACTTAATTTTTTCTTAAAAGAACGACTAAGACTAGCAGAATAATTTGATTTTATGCTGAAAATTGTTGTCTAAACCGCTTTGCCTTCGCTGTATTATTATTATTGCTTACGAAACTTGAAAATAGGCTGGAAAGGCTTAGATCATTCGTTATGAATGAATCGCATGGTCGTAATAATCATAAAAACATCATTTAATTAAAATTATCTCTTGCCAGGTTCAGAAACAATTGATGGGCACCTATAAGCATAATGTATCAAAACTAAGACTATTTTTTAAAACGTAAATTATTATAGGATAATGAAGGAACAGAATGATATTGGTACGACCAATCGATTCATTTTGGGGAGACAGGCCAGGCACCAGGCATGTCCAATTATTACAGCATTGGCATCTAGGTATTTTCCTTCGCCTTAAAAATTCTGTCTTTTTCAAATATTTTTTGGGGGCATTTGAACATTATTCCCCAGTGAACATTATTATATTATTTGCAATGTAATGCGGCGGTAATAAAAATTATTGCGACTCTCTGAAGCCTGGAACCACGGCCAACTTTCACTCTCACAGTAGTAAACGTGGTATTTTGGGTACAACTTTCTGCAAGAGTGACATATCATTCCTATAAAGGTGGATAATATTGCCTAAGGTGAATTATCTGTGTCTTCTGCAAGAGAGGAACATAAAAAAGAGGATATTTGAAAAAGTTTAAAACTTGATGTTTGTCTTCGTATAAAATAATTGCTTTATAAAAAGGCTGTTCAGTTTCGCTTATGATTCACCATTATTCTCCAGACGTTAAAAACTTGCATAGGAGTAAAGATAAACAACGATAACAAAGAGGATAAGGATGCGTTGATCACTGACCTAATGACCGACCTGTTTTTCGACCGACGTGAACCAATCTCGTAAAAAAGTACTCCGGTGATCGAATATGATCAGACAAGACGAGCGAGGCAACTGATCAAAGTAGCTGTGTACATATATAGCCTACTTATTCAAAATTATTATCCTCAAATACTAATAATGCATAGCAAACAAAAATTAGCGTAAAAGTAACACGGGATATTATGGTTCCGTTACAACTGACTAACATTATCCCCAGGTCTGGCCCACGTACAAACAATGCCGTCTTGACACGTGGTTACAAGCGATTCCTCTCTGAAGATCAGTGCTGTGAGTCAATACGGATGGTATCTATGCTGTCCGTTGAATCTGTAATTTAGCTTGGCAATCTCCAAGTTGAGATGACTATTGCGCTTCAAGAGTAACTTATTGACATTCCAGACAGTTTCATGTTTTTTCCGCGCTTCTTTCAGCTCCGTTTCCATGCTCATATAATTTCCACGCCCTCCACCTTTGTCCTATTTCAAGGAAACCGGTTAATTATATTATGAATGATATACTTATAGTGAGACACGATTTGATAAAGGCTATTAGTTGTAACGTTACCATCTGTATCCAGAACCCGTATTTGTATCGCTGACCTTGCGGGAGGCTGGAGTGTACACAGCAAATGTGTAAAACGGCTGCTTAGTTTTCTCGTTGAAGAAAGAGGTGTAGGTGTCTTTCTCTATCACCTTTCCAACGGTAGGCATGCCCAAACTCTCCCATTTTTGTCTTAACGCTTCTCCTTCATAAATGAGGTTGCTTTTGACTTTCGGTAAATTTTCTACAACAAAATTGACGGTTAAAACTATTTTGTCATATTTCAAATGTTTTAGTAATAATTAATAATTATTTACTTACTTGTACGTGCCAGTGTATTCCTCTGATATGACTTGTAAGAATACCCTTATCGTTGAACGCTAACTTGCAAAAACTGCAAGTGTACATTTTTAGATTATTTCACAACGAAAGGAACGTATGGTACTGTACAAAATAACTATTTAAACGATACTATTTATTATTACAAAAAATGGATTATTTGATTTGACTTTCGTATTACTGCCTCAATTAACCTATAATATTTTAAATTTTTTGTCTCAGCTGGTTTTGGAATTGTGTTTGTTTTTTTTACGAAAAATGGTTCATTTTGAATAAATATAACGTCGGTATTGAAAAAGTTTTACGGCGTCGCATTACAACTGACTAACATTGTCTCCGGGTCTGGCCCACGTACAAACAATACCATCCTGGCAGGTAGTTACTATCGATTCTTCTCTGAAGATCAGTGTGCTCAGTCTCTCATGTGAAATTTTCTTGCAAACTAAAGGCTCTAGTAATGGACATTCGGAGAGCTGAAACAGAAATTAAGTTTTTTATTCATTTCAAACGAATCATCACATGCCAGCGTCGCAAGGCATCAATTTTATTCGAAAATGACCAACCTTTGGACAGGCTTGCGTTCCAATGAGCTTCATAGGATCATCCAAATTAACACTAATTCCTATCGACGCCAACAGACTACCTCCACTTCCAGCAGCTCCTCCTTTTCCACCACTTCCAGAATTCTTATCAGATTTCGAGGACGAGCCTAAGCTAAAATTCCTTTTATGTTCTTTTCCTGGTTCTTTGTCTTTGTTTTTGTCTCTGTCACCACCGAAGCCTAGGGCACCGAAACGAAGCGACAGAATACCATGACCAGAAGAACTATTATGCGAAGAGGATCCGTTCCCACTGGAGGAGGTACTACTAGTCGTATTCGTTGTCGTTTGAGCTCCTCCTCCGTTCACTGCAGATGTATTCCCGTCCCCATCCTCTCTATCACTTGGATGGTTCACGGAATTACACACAGTCATAGTACAGTTGCTTACAATACTATTATTAGAATTTGGCATGTTCGTATTAGCAATATTTATGTTTGGATGATGGTGACTATTGCAAGTTTTCGAACTGGAATGAACAATACAGGGACTCGTATCACTAATGGGGACGCGTGAGGAGGGTCGGGATTTTCCGAAAGGATGCTTTAACACGTCTTCGGTCAAGTCCCACAAGCAAAGTTGCGTATCTTGACCTACAGATCCAAGTCGATAATTTGCTGGGATTCTCGTAGAGTGCGGCTCCGACACACTTAACCGCATACTATCCGAAGTCCTGCTGTATCTACTAGATCTATTCACATTGTTTAAATTCGAAGCACAATTATTTACATTAGCTGAAGTAGGCGGAGGGCTAGAAGACGATGCATTATTATTCACATGATTCACGACAACAGTTTTCCCTCCACCCCCCGGCACACTATGTTGACAGGAGGAACACGCGACGCTATTTTGGTTCGTGCTCGTTCCGGACGTCGTTACAGAATCACATGAAAATACACCGGAGGATTGACAATCATTTGAAAGATGACGATGAGAACAATTCCCTGTTGCCTCTCCACCGGTACAGTCTTCACTCATTTCGTCTCCGTACGTGGTCGTGAAAGGGTCAAACGCAACCACCGATACCCATGACCTAAATTAAATGTATATTATATAAATGTTTAAAACATACGCAAGAAACATTCAACTTTTACATTTTACACTTACTTGTGCCCTTGCCCTCGAGCGACCACACGCTTTTCCTTAAAACTCCATAGAGTGACTAAATCATCTTCTCCACCTACGCAGACATATTTGCTGTCGGGAGACCAGCAGACGCACAGCAAACCTCCAAAATATGACCGGGTTAATCCCACGAGTTCGTTATTATCATATCTAAGAAATAGCAAACCCAATTTAAATCTGAAATCCCTTTGATTCGATGATTTCGGTTTTTGAAAAATTCATTCCATTCAAGGTTACCGAAATATTCTAAGAAAACCGTCTTGAGACACAAGGGCTACAAACTGTCCACAAGGGGAAAAGGCAAATTCATTTATAGCACCGTCACCAACTGCAAATTAAAAAATGCAATTACTGATCAAAAGAAAGAAAAGAAAGCATCGCACTTTTCAACTTTTGTTTTCAAGATTTCTCACCTATCCACCGGGTAATAGGGTTTCGAGGAGTTTTACTTTTACAATTGTAAACAGTGTAACTGGGGCCTGATTTGGAAACTTGGTAGCTAGGATTCGCTGTACCAGAGGGGTTGTCGATATTATAAAGATACATACTCCCGCTCGAATGAGATACAAGGAACAAAGTTAATGAGTTGGGTATCCAACGAATGCAGGTCACACGAGTTTTGTCTACAGCTCTCTAGAACACACAAAGACAAAATAATTACTCGAAATTCAAACATGAGCAAACACAGGAGTGTAATACATGGAAAGATCCTATGCGGCTCATGGGCACAAAAAAAACAACAAATTACTTACTTCCTCATTAAAGAGCTTATTCACTTCCTTCGAAATAGGATCTACGAGTTGAATTTGTCCACCAGAAAATCCAATGACAAGAAGCATGCTCTCTTGCGTCGCTGCGAGAGCATTGAAGTCGTGACAGGTTGGATTCGTCCCTTTGTATACGCGCTTGTCTATGGGTTTCGACATGACATCCACATCCTAAAGAATTTTTAGTCACAATTTGTCACATTGAATGGCGCACATGAATTAATTGACAGTCTAAAGAAATGTCAAACCTTTCTGCAGCCCATATAAGGATAAACGTAAAGTTCTTTCCCCATGTTGACACAGAAGCGATGCGGAGAGGAATAAATGTCTGGATTGGAGTCATGTTCCGAACCATGCGATATCAGCATTGATTCACCATTAGTAGATGGTACATTGTTGATGTTATTAGATATCACATTAACCCCAGAAGGAGTCATAGCTCCTGGAGAAGACGTCTCTGCTGGACCTGAGCCTGGGGAATTTGAACGTGAGTCACTGGCCGTAGTCTCGGCACCAGTCCGAGTTCCAACTAGTGTCACGAAAGATATACGAACCGGTGGACTTGTGCCAGGTGCAGGATTTGTATTATTTGTTACGTAGCTCAATGACCGACTACTTCGTGAAAATTCAACAGCGGAGGTGAGCCGGTAGGTACCTGCAGAAATTAAATGAATTAATAACTTGTATTTAGAAACTATCATATCAATAGGACTAGATGAAAAATTTATTCATTGTATGGCGCATTTCTTGAACATACCTTCCCTTGTGGTAAATTGACTTTTAAGCTCCTCCCGGCTACTGCCTGAAAAATTTAAGAACGTGGGTTTAGTGTTTAGTTAATCATTTAAAAACTTACAAAGAAGTGAATGAAGTGATAGATATGGACCGGGATAACTTAATTAAACTTAACGCGGTTTAGTTTTAACAATATTCGCCATTGTAACATTTGGAATGGAGATTATAATGTAATGTAATTCATGAGAATTGAATTTTAATTCACTAACCTGCCTCCCCGCCGCCGATGGACGCCATTACGCCATGGACATCACTCCTGCCGTGGCCTGAGTCCTAGTATTATTACCTCACCATTTCCTTATTAGGGGATATATAGTTTCTTTGGAAAGTTTGCACCGACTCAAGCAACCTGCAAAAATAAAAATGATACAATTTAACATAAATTATTGTAAGACGATATTTGTGGTAGTCTCTTTCTTCAGGCACTAATCAGGATTACAATCTAGTAATCTATTTTTTACGTTCTCTCAATTGCCTATAATCGCCTGAATTATTTGAAAACAACTAACTATATAATACTTTAATTTATCCAGAATAGATAGGTTGATTATTTATGAAAAGTATCAGCCCAATTGTAAAATTCCTAATTACACCATTTTTTCACAAAAAAGCTACACTTGCCAGCGATTAAGAACTACACTACACTATCATATGAATGTGATTTACAATTTACATTACAACCCTCATAAATGTCGTCTTTATACTATACTTTCCCCCAGAAGAAAGTAATACAAAAACAAACTTACACTTCTCAATCATCCACACGAAATGAAGCGTTCAAACCATTTTCTTCAGTGCTCGTTCTTGATTGATGGGTCAATCGAAGTACTTAAAGCTTAACTTTGCCTTCACTGGAGCCGCACTTAACCCTGCCAATTATTTAATTGACAAACTGTTATGGTCAGCATCAACAGAAAACAAGGAAACAATAATAGCGCTAAACCTCTCAGGAATCACTAATGTTATGAATAAAACCAGAAGATTTTAGAGCACTTCAGTTATTATTATTTCCATTATCATTATATTATACTATGACTGACTGTTCTCTCTCATGTCTTCTTTTTTCCCTATTCTACACTATTACACTTGAGCTGAGTTTCAGTCTTGATAAAAAAACTCGAAAACGATAGTAATTGTGTGTGATGATGACCATACATACCTACATTTAATATTGCATATGAGAAACATGTATCATCAAATCATACCATATATCATCCTATATAATATACGCTTTACTACGAGTTTACAAGTTTCTAAAGTAAAAGATTGGCTTATTTAAAAAAGTTCTAGTTCTATTAGCTCAACTACAGATAGGCAACCAGAAACGAAATCCACAGAACGCAGCGTAAACTGGTAAACTTGAGAAAACCTTCCTTAGCTTCATTCATTTTCTACAATGCAAAGGCAATGCACATATATACACAACACAAAAAACAAAATTCATTATAGTTGTAAGGAAAAGCTTTCTCTATAAACTGTAGCAGACTGATTTTCGCTATAATGATAATGCGTGTATCGTTTGTATCATATACGGTCCACTCCGGCTCACATACATATTCCTCACATTTAATGTAACAATATGCAACAACGAAAGGGTTAAAAAGAACCACAAGTATTCCCTTAAACTTACTCGGCACAATCTCTATTCTTTTTAAATTTACTCTTATCCAATTCCATTCCTACCTTCACTACTATTTTTTATACGCGCATCGAACATATACTTACGGCAAGTTTGCAACGAAAACAAGGAAGGAGACTATAGTTCGTACATCGTAATCCTATGAAAATAACCATATTCTTGCGTTATCATGAAGAACTTTCAGTGAGAAGACATTCTATAGGTGTATAGGTACATGCTACATGGAGTGATCTGTTCTTGCTATTCTCGTATGAGACCGAGATGCTGATGATATAATAGACAAGTATAAGTATTTCTTCTCATTTAATTCAAAAAAGAACAGCTTACTATTAGTTTAACATCATATCAGCACAGAGTCCAGTTCAGAGTCTAGTCTCTCTTACCTTTGAAAAAACATAATATCTAGAGTTTAAGCTAGTCTAGTCCACAGAGGAAAATGAAGCTGACAAAGCTCACAGAATATAAAGTCCGGATATAAAGGAAGGAAAAGAAAGCTGTAATATAATTCAATTACCTAACCATAACCATTTTATAAACGCCTCTTTTAAAAATTCCGTCAAGGAGAGGGAAAAATAGCTGTAACCAAACTAATATTTAGGAGAAGTAAAACTTGTCTACAGGGTAAAGCAAAACGAAATGTATGAAAACAATCATGCATAGGGTTAACTAAACCTTTCATTTCAGAAAAAAATGTTGGGTTTGCATTTAGCACTCACTTGGAAATTAGTTTTCCTATCATTACGACTACATTATTATGATTCAAGTAGAAATGTTTTACACTTCACGACAAGATAAACTCTCCAGAAATATGCTCACAGATTATTCTTAATACTGAGTTATATAAATATTTCCTCAAGTTCTAACTACGCCTTAAAAGATAAACTTAATACATACTCATTTTTCTACAATGGCTACTACCATTTGCATAATTGTATCTCCACTACTTACAATCTATTTTGTATGTTCCAGGTTGTACGTACAAAAAACAATCTGTTTCATTCTGCTGAGTTGAGCGGTTGAGTCAAGTCGGTATGATTCTATGCTGGCAGAGTTCATAAAGACTTCACTGACTTGATCCGAAAAAGGAGATGAGATGATGACGTTGTTACGAGTCGCATGACAGTCATGATGACACGGCACTGACACTAATTGTGTGGTTAGGGAAAATATTGCATGTTCCAGTCTCCATCAGGAACAACTCCACACAATAATGCTGAGCTGAGAGCTGAGAACCTGCAAAGAGAAAAAAAGATTAAAATGACCATGAAATTAATATTCAATTCTGGTTTTTGCCTATCCACTCACAAAAGGAAGATTTTTTCTTCTTTGCGACGCCAAAGTTTGTTCTATCCGTAGATGGTGTCCGCTCATAATTTATTTAAATCATTTGATAACGAATATGCGCCACCGAGTTTGAGTTTCTAATATTAACAATTCAAACCCAGGTGAAATTCCTCGCTAGGAAAACAATAAAAATGTGATAATGGACGGTAATAAGTTTTTTGGAACCTAAAATCAAAATGTCACTCTCGTTTGTATAGAATGAACTTACCGAAATACGAACCAATCTAGGACTCCAGAACAAACTGAAACATGTGCTATACGGAGGAGGAAGTACACTTTATGTAAAGTAATTTCAACAATCTAATATTTTACGGTTAATCCTCCGACGTTATTTGTTTTTTCAAACTAAACACGCACGTCCAACAATTTGAAGTTTGGAAATCAAAACAAAAACTCCGCCGTTCAAAGAAAAACTGCAACAAAGCAAGTGCGGACCACGAGCAGAGCAGATAGCATGCTGTTTACCCAGAAATGAAATGAGCTCTATGAAATGTGTTTTTTTTGTCTACTGCTACTCTATTCATCAGCCGGGAAATAAATATAAATAAGAAAAGAACATGTGCTTTGCGTTCGCGTTCGAGTTGTTGATAAGTTGATACTTCTCAAAGCGAAGTACTTCTCTTGCCGGTTTCAGTTGGAATGTTGAAATTGTTACTTGAAAGTACTGATAATAACTATAATAATTTAGTACATAAACATATAGAAGAATCGTAAAAACCTTTGTTTGCTGGTTCTGGTTCATAACACAACTTTAGTCTCTTGTTTCGTTTGACATCCTCCTTTTCAGTACAAGTTCTTTGAGTACTTTTGTGTGATTCGAAACCATAAACCATGGGAAGAGGAGGGAGAGGGAGGGGAAATCGTCATCATTCCAGAGGAGGACGAGGTGGACGTGGAAGGCAGGGGCAAAGCTTGGCAGCATTATCGCGAAAAGATATAGCGCATATTAGACAGTTCGGAGAAAAACATCCGAGTCAAGAGTTAAGTAGGGATTTCGGAGCATCATCCTTGGCTAAAAGGGGGAAATTTGATCGGGGTCGAGGGAGTGTGAGAGGTATGGGCAAACCTGATCAGCAACCTGCTTCATCTGACTCTGAAAGTAGTGAGGAGGAGGAAACTACTCCTTATAACGAGTTGCTATCTGTATTTTCTGGGAGGAAGCAAAATGAAGCAGTGCAAGTAAATAGTGATGACGAAGAAGAAAGTGAGGATGAACAAAGTAGTGGAGATGTAAATGAAGAAGAGTTATCTAGTGAAAATGATGAGAGTGATTTAGCGGGTCCTCAGGATGGCGAAGAGGATAATGTAAAAACGGAATCAGAAGGAGAGGATGAGGAGACGGATGATGATGACGATGGAGTGGAATCTTCGTTGCATGAAAATGTAAAGAAAGAAGATAAGGCATTGTTATCATCGCTAAATTCACGGAAAGCAAAGAACGCCGATGAAATTGAAGACGTTATCGCTGAAGAGCCGGAAGAGACAGTTATAGAGGAAGCCGAGATCGATCCAGACTTGAACGTACGCTTGAAGTTTAATTTCCTGAGTGGAATAATAAAAATAATTATTGATAATACATGAACTTGTCATTTTCTCATAGGATGTCAAGGTTAGCGCTGAATTAGGAGGAATCGATCCATTCGTTCAACATTTTGAACGGGAAATGTCAGAAGAGCTGCAGAAGGAAATTAAGAAGGATCAAGGGGCTAGTACCATCCAAACGCATAATATAGATTGGCCTGTACTTGAGCGTATCATGTTTAAAGGAATGACAAAACTCCCAAGAGACGAAGAGGGTGATGCAACTACATGCCAGCAAAACACAATAGATTTATCAGAGATGGACAAATTGCCTCCAGTCAAAATTCCCGAACCTCCATTCCGACCTATTAAAAATCCAACTTTATTGTCACTAAAAATAAAGGCACAACTCCATGCTACGATACCACTTGTAAATCAGGTATAAAACATTGCGATACCATTAATATTAACATGCTAATATTAACGTTCTGCTTAAACTTAAGCCCATAAGGCTATCAGTCGCTTATGTGAGACAGAGGAGGCACTATTAGCATTTCGTTCCATGAAACAAGTGTAAAATCGGATTAATTGTACAAATACAAATTATTTATTTCATGTTTGTCGTAAGTAGGCCACTATCGACAAGAAAGCGTGCTCCCAGCCTTTGACACCTTTACAAGCCGAGCTCATTGATTTGGCTTCGCGCTATCATGACGTGTACTGCTCCATGCGTGATATGGACAGTGCTGAGGAGATCAGACTGGTCAGTGAAGTATAACTTTTTTTTAAAATGAATTATGAGAGAGGAAAGAGTAAAATACACATATCACAATTTTTCGTTATATGAATAGGCATATTGTGTACACGCTGCTAACCATGTATTAAAAACGAGGACTCGTATTCTCCATCATAACGCGAAAATGGCGAATAAGACGGATGTTCCAGAAGCTTATAGAGACCAGGGATTTGTGCGGCCAAAGGTTCTAATTCTTGCGCCGTTTAAAGACAGTGCGCTAAGGTAGAATTAATGTTTATAAGTTTGTAAATCGTTTTACAGAATCTATTTTTTTATTTCTTTGGATTATCATTTTATTCTTACTTTTCACAGAATCGTGAAAACCTTAGTATCCCTAATATTGCAGGAAGAGAAGGGAAACGTGGCAAACAAAAAACGCTTCGAAGATGAATACGGTGGGCAGACATTGTTCATGCCAAAAACAAACCCTAAACCTGAGGATTACATGAATACTTTTAATGGAAACGTTGAAGATAACTTTAAGATAGGGATGGCCGTAACGAAAAAGAGCGTAAAGCTGTACACCGGATTTTACTCTTCGGATATTATTGTGGCTTCCCCTTTAGGTCTTCGCATGATTATTGGGGCCGAAGGGGAGAAGTACGCTGTTTAAGTCAAAACTATGAAAACCTTGATTGAAATCAGCAACAAAAAAAAATTATCTGAATTCGCATGGGCTTAATTTTTGTATGGATGCTTTGACAGGGATCGGGATTACGATTTTTTATCTTCTATCGAAATGTTGATCATGGACCAGGCTGAAGTGTTCCTGATGCAGGTTGGCAGAGACAAAAATATTTTGTTATTATTAGACTCGTTTAAGCTAGCATTATTGGGAGAATCTAATTTTACTAGAACTGGGACCACGTCCTACACATTATGCGACATTTACATCTCCAACCAGTAACTACGCACGGAACTGACTTTGCCAGAATTCGTCCATGGGCGTTAGATGGACTGTCAAAATATTTCTGTCAGACGTTAATTTTTAGTGGTATTCCCTGCCCTGAGCATTCTTCATTGATGTCAAGGTACTGTAAAAATTACGCGGGACAAGCGAGAATTGTGGCGACCAATTTAAAAGGCAGCATTTGCCATGTAACTGTGCAGCTTCCTCAAGTGAGTATTACAACTAAAATTATATAACTGTATTAAATTTGGTGTTTAATCTCTCTCATTTCTCCCCAGGTATTTCAAAATTTTGAGGCTGCAAGCATCAGCGAAGTAGACGATAAGCGATTTGAATATTTCACCAAACATGTGCTTCCGAATTTCAAGGAAAAATTAATGAGCCACACAATGATCTTTGTATCGTCCTATTTTGACTTTGTCAGAATCCGAAACTATTTTAAGCGTGAGGAAGTTAGTTTTGTTCAAATATGCGAATACACGAAGGTACAACTTGAGTCTTACATTACCCCAGCTCATAACAATTTAAGTGTCAGGCTTTCACAAGTCAGTTTGATAAATTCCTGTGTCTTTTTCATATTTCAGGATAAAAAGATTGCGAGATCAAGGGATCTATTTTTCCACGGAATGAACCACTTCCTCGTGTACACAGAAAGGTCTCATTTCTTTAGGAG
>JAANSQ010000455.1:0-23927 GCA_036850885.1 Lepidocyrtinus dapeste
TGGAAATTGCACCTAAAATATATACACTAATAAAAGTTTTTGGAACAAAACATAATGAACGTTAATCGTCATTTTTAATCATTCACTGAATTGCACTTAAAACTGTACAGATTAAATAAGTCATTAATACATTAAAGAATAGAAAGTAGGTATTCTGCACACGTGTTTCAATTATAGCATGTGAATGTACATTAACAGTAAGCCAAAATGTGGTAGTGTCACCCATTCTTCAATCCTACCTATTCTCCCCTCCAATCTCCACCAGGGTGATTTCGTCCTACAAGCAATTTTGCATCCGAATATCTAAGATCTGAGACAATACTATATGTAGACAACTTCTTTTATTTAATGCAATCTAATTTTGAACTGTTAAAACCCTTGAGCCTTTTACATTTTTTAGTCAGTACATTTCGATTGGCATCGCTAACAAATAACCACGCTTTTCCTTCTCCGAAGAAACTATATATGCATGAAATATGACCGATTCGGATAAGCTGCTTACCGTTATAATGATTATGTTGTCCCAGCTAAAGCGAATCGTAACTTAATTCGTGAATGAAAATTGTGACCCTCAATGTGTTTGTTCAAAGTTTATATGAATCAAATGGAAAGTCATAATTATCATTCATTAACAAAAATCCACCCTTAGCTGAGGCAGAAATTTCATCATTGTAACTGTAATCAGCAAAACTGAATTAGTTATGTTTTAAGTAAACATCAATCTTTCCCGAGAAAGTAAAGGTTAGTTCCACACACATTTTGATTCCATGTATCGTAGACTACTTTACAATGGACATATTGAAACTTCAAAAGACAGCACAATTATTGGCTTTGGAACTGTTATAATTTGATGGCGAAATTCTTACACTCGAGTGGATCCTGGACGGAGGGAGGAATTAGCTGAATGGATAGAATGGGTGGAAGCAATATTCTGCAACCTAAACATTATAAAATTTCTTAATGAGACTTTGTATGGTAATGCAAAATTTGAGCTTGAAAAGCTGTTTCAACTCCAAACTTAGGTGAACAATGGTCATTTTTGTTTTATCAAAATGAAATGAAGCTTAGAATTACAACATGATTATTCAATGAATAAACACTACAAATTTTCTTTCATGTAAATATATATTTCCTCATGGGAGGAATTAAAGGGATAAAACTGATTGTAACAACAGGAATTCAATTTTTGAACTGAAATAATCGCCATGATGGAAAAGAACTTTATATTTTCTTATGGTAGTATGTTCAAAGCGTGATTTTTAATGGTTTACTTCATCTGTATGACCATGACGATATTAGTGAATCATATTTATCATGCTAGCCAACTCGTATCATAATACAATTACCGATGTAAATAAACCATTTTTGTTCAACGATGAACTAATATTTCGTATTATTCATTAATTTATTTTCAAGACATAATCTAACAATTTCATGAATTCAAAAATAAACTGAAATTAGAGTGAGCAAATTATAAATTATATCTAGATTAAGTACAAATAGACATCATTGTTTTAAATAAAAATAAATATGTGCTTAAGTGGATAGCGATCTGCGTTACGTTAAGTAAAGACTTAGGTAAATATTTCTAATAAGTTATTTAAGCTGTGAACGAGAAAGGGAAACGCGACCTTGGAACTTGCTTCATTTCTTTTAAATAAACTTAACGTAAAAAGGAATTCTTCTTTGATTGCGTCTCCTCTAACCTAGTCTAGTCTGGAGCAACACGAGCCTTTTCTTTTCCGACAAGTAAGACTAAAGGATTCAAATTACAGAAAAATCGGAGAAAAACAAAATTCCCGTAATGAACATTTGGAGTAAGTGCATTTCCTATAAATAGATATATTTCAAGACTTAATTCTCTTTCGAACGAGCAATTTACAAGAAAGGATTATGAGCAAAAAGTATAATTGTTAAGTAAACAGAGATTGAGTAACGCAAACATGGAAAAAGTGAAAGCTGGGGGAAAAGGAAGTGATGAATCATCACTGATGATGCTGTGATAGGGCATAAAAATGATTCAATTTAGTTCACATCTTAGAAACATGATACGGTCAAAGTAAAAAAAAAAAAACAAGTTGCCTGGAATCTGGCAAAGAAGGAGAAAAGAAGGGCTCAAGTTTAATAGGCATGTGCACGGTTTTAAGTTCAAAGAGTTCCACTCGTTAAATGATTACTAGTAAGAGAACTAAAAGGTGTTTGATTATTTGTTAACGTATTGGTTTGCAACAAGCCCAAGACGTTATTACTTTGGAGTTGTTTACTTAGAAAGTTTGCTTTCAACTCTTGGGCTGAGTAAATAGGAATCGGATTTACTTGCTGAGAAGTAGGTACCGCTCCATTATTTTCTGAAATAGTCTGAGGTGGCAAGAATCTTTCTACTTTGGGTGGCATTGCAACTATGATTGGGCCAGGATCTTTCTCGCTATATGGGAGTATTGGATGAAACCCACGTTGGATTAGCGTGGGCGCAACAAATTCCTGTTGCTTCTCAGAAGAACTGGCGATGTAACCTTGCTCCTTAGTTTCGTCATCGGGTTGCTCCACAGATTTCTCCGCACTGGTTTTGCCCTTGAAGTGATTTCTATTATTCTCATTACCTGTCATGATACTGGGGGAAGATGAAGATTTTGTATTATTTTCTTCTTCTGAATGAGTTGCGTCAGATTTGCTTTTCCCAATAATATTCTTTCGTTTTGTTAGCTTGAAAGCTTCTTCATCCTCGTCGAATTGGTCATCTTGGTTTGATGGATGAGCATCTGGAGCAACATTGAAAGACTCTTGTGGAGCCTGCATAACCACATCACGTTGCAGAGTAGAGTCCGGCGGCTGGAAACGTGGGAATGTGTCCGGTTTTAGCTCACGTTGCTCCCTTTTCGAATCGAGTGACTTGTCATTTTCACTTGATAAGTCTGTTTCGTTTATTACCTTCCCTTCACTTGTAATTTCATCCACCGATGAGTCTTTTTCCTGAGATGGGGTGTTCTGAGATTTTTCTTCTTTTCCTTCTACATTCTCATCTCCTAAAGTTGTCTCATCAGTAGGGGTTTGCTGGAAAAGAATGGCTCGTTGGTCTGCCAAACTTTCTTGCTCTTCTTGAACGACAGGGAGAGTCTCATGATCCTTTCCCAACATTGTTTCTTCCACAGCGGTCAAGTTCGCAGATCTTGAAGTTCTCCCGTTAGGATTTCTAAAACGCTGCTGCTGTTGTGGATGGTGGAAAAATTGATTGTTTCCATAAGGGGCTCTTGTATAACCTGGCATCATCATTTGAGGATGTGAAGGTAGCCGATTCTGTTGATAGGGTTGGATTGGAGTAGCCATTATGCCATGCTAAATTTAAAAAACAAATTACTTTTTAAAGCCAAAGTAAAAAAAAACTTAAATCCTTCTTACAACATCGAACAAGGATTTAACTTGTAACTAAACTACTCAACTTTTATTTCATTACCTGTCTTGGAGGTTGTTGATGTGGAAAAGGTAATGGTGGGCGCGATTGGCTTCCACCAAATGCCGCAGGATTTGGAGGTATCATACCCGGACGGTTCTGTAAATTGTCGATAACTCTGACATCACTCCCGTTTAACCTTGGCTTTTCTCCGAATGGAACGTACTGTGCTAAGCTTTGCTGAGATGGCGGTGGTGGTCCAAACTGACCTGGTCTGGGAGGGAGTCCTTGTTCAGGGAATTTAATTTGGGGAGACTGTTGCGCTGGAAACTTTATTATGGGCTCACGAGGAGCTTGATGATGACCTTCAAAGTTGAAAGGTGGCAAGTGGTTTTCACGTTGAGAATTTGGATTATTATTTGGAGTGCCAGGTGTTGATGGTATCTTCATCTCGGGTTCCTTCTCAAAGAACACGTGACCACCTGGTGGTCGTTGGAAATTTATGCCTGGATTTATAGGGGTTGCATCATGCGGTCTACCATCAATTTGCACAAGAATATTTGGTTTTGGCATTGGGGGGTGTTGAGAATGTAATTGTGGTACATCTCGATTTCCTTCCAACTGTACTTGATTTTCCATTCCGTTCGGAAATCCATTCACTAGTTCAGGTCTGTTTTGCAATTGCATTGGTGGGACACGTGCTGGTACTATTGGGGAGTCTTGCAACTTGACATTTTGATGACGGATTGGAAATCGCTGTTGTTGATTATGATGTTGTCGGAAGTGATGCGGAGGAAGATTGAAATTAGCTTGTGGAGGAGCACTAACACCTTCTAGATTTGGATGATGTGGCGTTTTCAGTTCTCCATCATGGATTTCGTATAAAATTGTTTTTACTGGATTCTGGAGTGTGATTTCCTGTGGTGGTAGTTGCTGAGGCTGCATAATTGGCCGAGGTGGCTCATTTGGAGAGAGATGTTGCATATGACCATCCACACCATTTTCAACTCTTAGAGGTAGCTTAATCACTTCCGGATGGGTGGCTGTAGGAGGTAATGGAAGTTGTATTGGTCTGCTCTGAAAACCAGTGGGTAATAAGGGCTGTGATGGTGGTAAAGGAAGATTGACAGGACGCACTGGAAGTGATTGCATTTGCGATTTCAGAGGGAGAGGGATCTCACGATTTCCAAAAAACTGATTCTGTCCTTGAGGTGGTGGCAAATTCAATTTAATTTCCGGGAGGCTGTTAACATTATTGTTATGATTGAATGGTCTTGGTGGACTCGGTTGGTGTACAATTTCTTGCCCTCCTTCTTCACTTTGCCCGTCAAACGCTGTTCCAAATCTTATGCTCGTCTCAGGGTGTGATGGTGGCGGATGGTGTACGATTTCTTCCTCTTCTTCATCATCCTCTTCAAATTTTACTGGATTCTCTTGCGGTCGAGCCATAATCATAGGGGAATGAGGAATTTGTACAGGGCGGATGATTTCCCTATTCTCTTCAAAGATTACGTTAGAAGGATGCCGTGTAGGTAATGGTTGTAGCTGATGTGGAAGATGTTGGGATGATGGTCGAGTGTGTTGCTCATATTCCAAAGCAGGCGTAAGAGGTTGAGGTATCACATTGTGGTGTTCATATTCCACGACTTGTGGAGGAGAAGGTTGCACCCGAATAGGCTCAAAATGTGGTGGAACATGAGCAGTCTTTGAGTTGTCTTCAAAATTTTGTGGAAGTCTTGGGCTATTGGGGGAAGGAATACCAGACCAGTGATCCATGCTGGGAAATGGTCCGAATGGACTATTTCGCAGTGCATTTGGTAAATGAGGTGGTGCAGATGTCTGCTGCGTTGTTTCTGGTTGCCTTATAGCATGATATAGTGTATTTGGCGGCGTGATCTCTACTTCCTGCTTTATGTCCGGTTGGTGTACAGTAATCCTAATATCTGGCACTATCTCGGGCTCTGGTTCTATCAAGTTAGTTCCTTCCTCTACTTGGTGGTATTGAATCTGGGGCATGTTGAGAGATGGGGTTGGTTCGGGATGAGTATATACGTTTTCCTGTGGAATATGAGGCTCTGGAGTAAATTGAACTTGCGGAGGTGGATGATGCATGGGAATAGATTCGTGGGTGACTTTAACTTTGTCAAAATGAACCTGTGGCAGGCGGTCATTCGTGAAAGTTTCATGTTCCACATAATGTTCTTTTTCCTCTTTGGATGAAACTACTGAAGAAGTTGTTTTTGGGAGATTGAATTTCTCTGGCACCTTGAATCTCGTGTACTTTGTCTTTTCGCCAATACCCTTCTTCTCTGGGGGATAGCCTTCTTTACCTTTGACTTTGTGGAACGTTTGATCTGGATAATGAATCGAGTTTAGGTTTGGGATGGGCGCTATTGGAGCAACACTAATAGGATTATACTCTGGCAAAGTTGATGGAGTGTGAATAGGCACCTCCTGAGGAATGTTTTGATTATTGTTGAAGTCATAGTCATATTCCTTCACATGAGTCTCGGGCTGAGCTGAGCTTTCAAAGCGAATAGAAACAGGCTCTGGTTGCCTGACTGCAGAAGAAACAAGTAGTTCCGGTTGGGCTGTAAAGACTGGCTCACTTGCAGTTGTGATATCCTCATTTTGAACAATATTCACTGGTGTATTGGAATACATCAATGGGGAAGCAGTGGTCACTAAAATTTGATGGCGTATTGGGGCTTCCGTGGTGGTTGGGAATTCCCGTACAAATTGAGGGCTCTTTAATCTAGGTTGCGGTTTGCGTGTTGTTTTAACTTCGGCGCTGATCAAGACTGGTGTTTCCGTTGTGGATTGGGTAGGCCTAGACGATAATCTAAATCTTCCATTTCCGGAAGGCTTGGGTATTGTATTTACTGTCTGGGCGGATGTTTTTTGAAGCTCAGCATTAGTTGGTGATGCTGAAGCTTGATTTTGATACGAATTCTTCAACGGTCTCCTAGTGAGAGGGGCTGAAGTAGCAGGTGCGACAGTATTAATTATTCTTCCACCGGCTAAATTGCTACTGCCAGTTGCCGAGGTTGGCGGCTCAGTTGATCTAAAAGGAGGGAGCACTGGAGGGCTATATGAATAAGGTTTTGGAGCATCATCTTCCTCTCTGGGTTCCTCCGTGGAGGTGGGCAACAATGTCAATTCGGATTTCCTGTAAGGTGGGAAAGTAAAAGATGATTTGAGATGGGAGTTAATCGCAGAGGTGGAGACGGGGTTAGAAGCATCAGCAAGTTCACTCTTGGACGCAGTATCATATTTGACAGGGGTAGGAGTTGTTCTCATCGTAACCATTTTTACACGCACACGCGACCTCGTCCTATTCTTACTTTCTCCTTGGTTGAGTTGCTGTTTATTTTGAATAAACTGCTCGAGTGGTTGAGGATTAGGATAAGCTTGGAAAGAGCTCTCTGTCTTAGGTAAGGCCTGTACTGATTCATTTACACTTTCTAAAAGAGCTTCCTGTCCTGAATAAGTCGGTCGCGGGCTTTTCAAGGAAGGAACGAAAGGTGGTGATGAAGTGGTACTTGGGACAGGGTTATTTATATAAGCGGATGGGGGTCTCCTCAGTTTCTGTCTTATGCGTGCATTCCCATCAATACCCTTTTTATTGTCACTTGAGGCATTGTCTCTATTGTTGGAGGCAAGTGGGTGTGGGCTATTCCGGGTTTGGGTAGAGCTCTCGTTCTCATTCTCATTCACCGTTCCTGTTTGAGGGACTCTAGAAAGACCTACTTTTACTCTGCTGCCCTCATTACCATTATTACGAATGTTCTCATTGTTAACACCATTAACCTGTCTGGTACTATTCTTTGCAAATTCCAAAGATACACGACTTTCCTGCTCGTCCTCTATCCCTTCTCCGTAAGAATACCAAGAATTGTATGGACTTGGATTTGGGTCATAGTCTGGAGTTCCAAACTCGATAGTCTCAAATCCCCCCATTTCATCAGAATACTGTTGTTGATAAGATGGATTATAGGCTTGATTATTTGAGTAAGGGTAATAGTAATATGGGTCTTCATACTGCGAGTCAAATTCTTTCTGTCTCTGCTCATCCTCTAACGATGATTGATGATTAGACTGAGTTTGATCCACTTCATATCCGCCAAAGTTCTGTGCGTAATCAACGTTTTCATTTTGCAAAGAGTGTTGGTATGCGTTGGAGGGTACGTTAGTTGCGTCATAGTGCGTGCCCTGTATACCCAAATGTTTTCTTACATCTTGGTTCAAAATCAAATCGTATGGCTCATTCTCGCCTTCATTGCTCTCGGGATAGTATGAAAAAACTTTCTTATCTTCCGGACTGCCGTTAGAGGCATAATCACTCGTATCAGTCTCATCTATTTTTATCGCTGGGGAATGGTCTATATCACCTCCACCACCACCTACATTCTCCTGTTGGTATTCCATGTTCGCTTCAGTGGTTTTTTCTTCCGACACGATAATTTCCTCTTGATTTGGAGTAATGTCATCAGGCGTGGAGGGGAAGTGACCGGAAAATACGCTTTGATCCTCAGATCCAAACTCCTGCTTAATCTCATCCACATTGTCAGAGTTACTCTCTGTATAAAGTACAGTTAGAGTTTCCTCCGTAGACGTGATAGGTTCCGTTACTGAACTCTGTTTAATGTCTCCCTCCAGGTCAACTTGCTCCTTCTCTACCAGTTGCGGTTGTTGTTGCTCTTCCTTCTGGGTCTTGTTAATCCTCACTTTCTTCCAGTGGCCATATCTCCGTCGCTTCGTGGGAGGTGATGTAGCGCTGTTTGAGTCTTCCCCTACATTCCCATCCAGCTGGTGATTTACTTCAACCTGTTTCTCTGACTCTGTGCTTGGCCCATCTACGATTTCTTCAGTTTGGGAAGAAATGAGAGGACTGGCAGTTGTCACATCTACCTTCTCTGGCACTCTTATCCTTGTTCGAATTCTGTAGTTGGGAACACGTTTCGATGTTTCCAGAGACACTTCAGTTTTTGTTTCTACTTCTGAAACAACTGGAGCTAGAGTTGTAGTCGTTTTTACTGGGCGCCTGTAAGTGGGCCTTGCTCCAGCAGCACCGCTCTTGTTATTATTGATTCTGATGCGAGAATAAGTGGACGTAACTGTCACTGGAGTTTCCTCTGGTGCTTGAGGTTCCTCTTCTGCAGTGGTACTCTCCGTGGATTGTGGTAACAATGGATTTTTCAGCTTGCCCCGGTTTAACAAATTTACGCGATTTCTCTGTCTATTAAGGAAAGTATTGGATTTTCCATCAGCGGAGATTGCAGAGGGTTCTTCTGTTTGTTTTGAATCATCTTCCACTTCCTCCACAGGCTTCTCTGTCGTCGGTCTACGCAACAGGGGATGTTTTCCTGGGCCTTTTCTCAATCTCATGATGGGGGACTGGGTTAGTGCAAGAGATTCTTTAGTCTCGGGGGATTCTGTGACAGGCTCAGCCAATGAATCATTTTCACCACTTCCAGCTTCACCTTGGCTTGTAGGTTTTTTCAACGGTCTACGTCTCCTCATATTGTTTACGCGTAAGGAATCCGAAATAACTTGCTTTTCGTCTGGTTTAGCCGCATTTTCAACCTTTTCAGCTTCTTCTGATGTTTCCACAGCGGAAGAAGATGATACTGTTGATGTTTTTAATGGGTTCTTACGATTTCTACCAAGCCCTAACAGTTTCTTCCGAATATCAAGCACCTCCATTTTTGGAGTATTTGTACTCTCTTCATTACCAGGTTGACCTTGTTGCTCCACTGAATTTGTCGATGGGGATGATGTTTCTGTTGAAGAAGTACCTTCATCATTGGCTTGCAATGAAGCGGAAGAGGCAGAGTTAATGGGTCGTCGCAATCTCGTCGCTTTCCGTCTAGGAGCAGGCAAAGAGGATGTGCTCGTACCAGATGGGATAGCTTCAGCCAAGTTTTTCTCATTGATCCCGTCATTTTCATCAACCTCTGGCTTTTCCTCCACTGGAGCGGGAACATCTATGGTGGCTTGATTTGGCCTGACTCTCTTCATGGGAACTTTTCTAATGTTTACTCCGCTACTACTCCATCCTCTCGGCTCTCTGGGCTCGTTGGACGTAATCGGGTCATGTGAATTAAGAGAAGCGGATGCAACCTCTTGATCTTTATCCTCCGCTAAAACTGCAGAATTATTTATGTCAGTTTCGCTGTTCACATCATCACTGACTTGTTTCGGAGCAAAAGGTCGAATCTTTGGACGCACTGGAACGAGCTTCCCTGTTGGACTGTTTTCATAAGTTTTGGCATGAGATGAAGAAGTTTCGCCTGGTGACCCAGTTGTTGCTTTGTTGTTATTGTAAAGATCTTCGTCAACATTGGAAAGTTGCTGTTGCTGCTGCTGTTGGACTTGGCTAATTTCCTGTTTCTCCCCATTGTCCAAAGTTGGAGTTGAGCCATGTGCTAGGGAACTTTCTTCCTCCAGCTCTTTTGACTTTATATTTGGAGGTGAAGTAGGTTTTCTCCTATTCAGTGCATTGACTCTTGGCTTCACATGTTTTGACATTGGCCTTCTCCCATTCTCTAATTCATCTCGATTTCCTTCAAAGTTAGATTCACTTGAGCTCAAACCAGGCTCTGACCCATCCACGTGGAGGGAGGCTGGACTAGCTTCATCTGAAATTAAAGATGCTCCATTTATTTCCTCTCGATCTGTCTTTTTCGGTACATCTTCAATTTCCTTATTTACTTCTGACGCTTCTTCTTGTTGTTTTCCACGATTACGCATTTGCTTGAATGGCTTCCTCCTACGCGTTTGATACTTGGGCCGTTCTTGATTAGGAGCTTCTGTTATCACGTCGGCAGTGTTTGTATCTGGTGCGGGAGTTATTGTGTAAACTGGTGAGGAATTTGCGTTATTTCTTCTGCGATAAGGAGAGAACTCTGATACTCGTTTAGAGTAAACAACATTGCTACTACCACTTCCGCTATTTGCTTCTGTGTTTTTATTTTCCTCTACGTTTGCACTGTTACTGTTGTCTATATTATCTGATGTCTTCCCTGGACGGCCATATCGAGGAAACTTGGGATGAAATTTTTTTCTAGAGAAATCACTCGGCGGCTCTACCGTAACACTAGAGTAGGATCCCTGATTTGATGCTTCAGCGAGTAGATCCTCATCATTAGACTTTTCTTCATTTTCATTTGGACCCTCCACAACGGTAACAGAATGCTCATCACTTACCACAACAATACCTTGAATTTCCATTCCTTTTGTTTCCTTATCAGCTTGAGTGATTTCCTCAGACTTGATGTCTTCATGATTATCTTCCGCTTCGGAGTTTTCCTTGTTTTCACCATGATCATCGTTCGTATCTAGGTTAATTACAGAATGATCTTCTTCAGAAACGGTTGAAGAAATTTCGTGGTCCGTGTCACTTAATTCCCATGTTGATGTGTCATACTGAGCAGCATCCGCGGCTTGAGTCACTGAAACCTGAAACAAAGATGAGGTTTCGTAATAAAAATGTGAGAAAGAAATACTTTCTGGCAGTTTTCCATTTGAAAAAATTCCGACTTTCAGGTTGCTTTTTTGTTGCAATCATTGTTTCTAAAATTCCTCAAGACTTATCCATGAAATATTCTCCTCTGAAGTTCAAAACATTTCCTTAAAGTTGGAATTTAGTTTGAAGCAACAAACTCTTTTTTTTTTCAAAAAAAATCTGACTGGAAAAGCGCTTAATAACTGTTTAGTGATTCTATAGATTGTTCTGACTCCAGATCAAAGCAGAATTGCTCAAGCAGCATAAAAGTAAATAGTATGTCACTTCATTTCTGCCTGACCTACTTAAATATGCCTGTAGACAGACAAGTGGAAAGTTTGCAACCTATTAGATTTTATGGAATGCAGTTTTCAGCCTACATTACCCATTTGAACGTCTTTCTTTTCGTAATTAATCTTCTTAAGTACACGTGATATGGGTCAACCACCTCTCATGCTTTTATTTTGCCCTGTACACACCAAAAAAGGGTAAAAGGGTACATATCGCAGAACTTTACAAAACTACTACACAATCCCGAATTAATAGAAAAAGTACAGCATGGAAAACTGGAAGGTGCTCCACAACAGAGTTTTCAACTCAGCTCAATCCTTTTGATCGTCAGTGAATTTCCTATCCTAGCTTGAAAACCAAATGAAATGAGTGGTAAACGAGAAACATAATTCCACGACCCACCCAATTAAAAACATATGTCAAGTGAACCCAAGAAATAGTGGAAAAACGAATCACCGATGGAAGCATTTATGTACATAATAACTGGGGATTCATCCTATGCATCAAATGAGAATCATATGAGCATGAGTGACCTTGAAGTTGTCCGACAACACAACGCTAAATTTACAACCCAACTTGCTTTCGTTTTTCTACATGTTTTATAAATCTGTTGGAAGAAATCACCATGACAAAAAGCTTAAGAAAATTATTAGCCTTGGAAATATTTTAGTTTCCGGTTTCCTCTCTTTTCCTTGTTTCTGTAAAAGGCTAAAAATAAACAAGACAATAATATAATGTTTGATGTATGTATATTCCACTGAATTGAGTAAATAAATCCATAGACCCCAGTTAAACCTAAATCAATCAAGGTACTTCATTTAGGATTTTTCAAAAGATAGAATCTAAAGCTCCGTTTCTAGGAGATTTATTAAAGAGGCGAGAGATTTTTAGAAAGGAAAATAGGAATACCTAGAATCTCGTTCTTGTTCCGTATATCTAGACAGGGAAGGCATATCACTACCCTGTAAGAAGTACCTAGAGCGCGTGTGTCCCTAATCAATTATTGGAAAATGTGTGAGTAGCATACTTTGCTTAGATATGATTTATTTTCCATTCTTGTTACAACTAAAATGAAAAAGTCTGATCGTAAAATCCTTGAAACACATTAAAATTACCTACAACATTTAATAGCTTTTATAAGAATGATGCATCCTTTTGCTTGCTTATTTTTATTTTAGTTTTATATTACCTGAAAAACATTTTAAATTACAAACTTTTTACAAACTTTGAAACAATTTGTTTCATATTTTTGTACCTAGAAAAATATAATACATCGAATATTTTTCATATTTTATTTTATTACTTATCAACTGGTCTTTCTTCAGCTGTGTAGGTGTTTTTCTAATCAAAAACAAGTCAACAAACAAATGAATCGTAGACAACACACCATTACAATAATTTTTTTATGAAGAAACTCATCATGACAACTATCCATGCGAACATAACAACTTGTGAACAAAAACAAAAACTAGGAAGTGAATGAAATTATTTTTCCGATAAAAAAGAAATGATGAAACACTAGACTAGCCTAATGGACCTGGATGCTTCGTAGGTATTCGAAAACAGTCAACTTGGGGAAACTATGGACTTCCTATGCCCTGGGGAATAAAACTTTTCTGTATTCTAAATCCCGTACTCCATTAAAAGAACTAAAACGTGAGAGCATTTGACCCAAAAAAAAAAGGTTTTCCATATTGTATTCCATATAAACTAATACTTACGCAGATTATGTAGCAAAGCTTTTACTTCATGAAACTGAGAGTTGAAATACCATCACATCGCATTGACGTGATGAGCTCAAGAAGGAAAATAATCCCTTAGGTAAGTTCACTTAATGGTTTTAAAGCATAATACCAACTATAACCCAAGTTCAAAGCGGAGATTGGGGAGAGTCTATATTGGATATCGTTATTCGCGTCCACTTCACATGGAAAAGAGTAAAACAGCTAAAATTATGTACATTGCTGAAATGAAAGTTTATATTCTATTCTCCATACCTTAATGGAGATTAATAAGATATGATAAGAGACATTTTTTAGGATTACGAAACTACTTTATAAACCTACTTGATGTTCTAGACAGAAAACTGGTGAAAATGTAGCCTCATTTGGGAGCTCTAGCTTATAAAAGGTACTTGATCGCTCAAAGGTTAGGCCTACAAGCTAGAGTGGCATCATTCAGGAACTTACTCTATGCGGCCACTAATTTACTTCATTGCTACTAGAAAAATTCAAAAAAAGATTTTTAATATTTGATAATTATCAAGATATGTGATCCTATTCTGAATATATTTATTACTATGTAAAACTCATTCCCTTTTTATGAATGTTGGAGCCGTTGGAGGTAAAACTCTTGCCACGAGGACAAAACATAAACAAGGACATACAATAGTTTTCTTCGATGAGAGCTTGAGCTCTTCAAAATTTGCATTGTGCGTGAATGTATTCTCGGAAAGTATAAGACTTGGAATGGAATTGGAATCAATACATGATTTTTTAAAAGTTGCTACAACATCTGTAAGCAACTAAGTTATTAGCATCCAGGATGTTGAAAACTCAGAAGCATTAAAATGGGAAAAAAACCTGCGAGGGTTATGGCATACATGCTTCAGGCGATGCTATAAAATATTAACAAAAACTCGGATGAAGCTACTACTCCCATTAATGATATTTTCTTTGAATGTCATACGAGTCGTTGGAGTGTGGTTGTCAAACTCATGTTACCCTTGTAAAAGTATCATGCTAATTTGAGAATATGACTGCTTTCTGGTGAATTACTTGCGAAATATATGCAGCTGCATACTGCCCTTCTCAGAAAGTGGTTACCTCATCTTTCATAAAAAAAGTCTGGATAATGATGATACACTGTGGTTTTCCCAGTGAAACAAAATCCACCAGAGTTGGAATTGGGGGGATGTGCATTTTTGCAGAATTTACTTTCCTATTGTACTCTACTCAAAGGCAGCAATAAAATATTTTTCCTGAGATGATTCACGGAATCGAAGATAAAATGGGGAAATGCGAATAATCCGGAAGACAAAGATGAGGTACTAGAGTGAAAAATAGACTTTTAGATGGATGAAATTTATTCCAGGTTGTGAAATGTTTTCTAATTTTTCTATCAACCATCCGGGATATGCTTGTTATGTGTCTGCAGTTAGATTTTAGACGAAAACCTATTTCCCAAAAGCTTGGGCTCGGGTTCTTATTAAAAACTAGCTTGTGAAAAAATGACGCATTTTTTGCAACACATGAAGGTTTTTACTTTAGTATAAGTAAAAGTTTTTGCTAGCTTTCAAACTCAGCCGGCTTCGAGGAAAAGCATATTTAAAATTTGAATGAAAGGAAGAACTGCACTGTCTGTCAAAGAAATGAAAACGTGTGAGAGAGTGAGGGGAAGGTCAAATAAAAAACCTTTTAGGACATGACTTCGCTTCCATTTTTTGTAAAATAACATTACACCGCACACTTCATACACGTAAAAGAAAACAAAGCTTTCCACGGGTCCTTTTTATAGGAGACCTTGGCCCTGCGGAAACGCTTAATATTTTAATAGATAAAACATATAAGGTTTTTGTGTGAAGTATGTATGAGCAAGTGGATTTGATGAGAATTGATTTTTCCGAACGTCGATTAGAATAGAAGGAAAGTTGTATTACGAGAAGTTTAATTGATCCGCTTCCCAAAAATATCTAATCCTTTCATCTATAATTTGTCATGTCAAGCCTCTGTTTTAATAACAATGATGAAACGGAATATGGTATTTGAAGTTCGTTAATGGGCTCCTTTGCGGAAGGAGTCTTTGAGAATAATGGATTGTGTTCTTTACTTTATTCAGCTTCATATTTCTCCAAATTAGAGGAAATGGGAACAGGTTTGTTAATCTGCGGAGAAATACTAATTGAGGCCAGGGAAAAGCTTTTCAAATTCTAATGAAATCAGGGAAAGAAAGAGAAAGACCTTTTGTGCAAAAAGCTTTTTGTCTGGGTACATGTTGAATTGTTGGGGATGATAAAAAAAATAATGTACTTTTATCAGCAGTTCATCTTGTGTACACGTGGAGAATGAGAGAGTGCTTCGTAATCGTAGCATCTCATCTCATTCAGGCCAATGGAGCAAGCAAAATCGACATTGATAAATTATTAGCTCGAGTGGATTCACCAACAATTGACTTTGTCAGTGGATTAGCAGTAATAAGTAGAGTCCTAAAACACACAAAGCCAAACAATACCTGAAGGGGTAAAGGAGGAAAGCGTCTAGGTATACAAGGTAAATCTCTACTTGCTCACAATGAATCTTAAATCAGCATTGTCAACCGAAATGAGAAAAGAAGAGAATTCTTAGAAATTGTATAATTCCTCTTAAACAAACCGCACTTGAGAATTGAATGAATGGAAATAGAAAGTTAAAGGCTTAAGCAATTCGCCCGTAAAAAGGTTGATGCTAAAAGTGTACACGGACGGTAAGTAAATACATTGTGTGGTGGGAAAACACAAAATTTGTCGCTTATCTTGTGAGCGTGGGTACTTTCCAGAATCCAATCTTTTCTCGATTAATAAAACTATGGAAAACTAAATCTACCAAACCTGTATTGAGGTTTTCCTTTAATTATTGGTGATTTATACGACCAATTCAATTCCTCCAAATGAAATTCAGTATAAACTTTTCTAAGCATTTGGATGAAATAATTTTTGAGTTGGGAAAGTTTTTCTACACAATTGTGAAATCTAATGTGCTTGCTGAAAATTTGCGGTGTTGTGAATATCATGCATCCTATGCTACAGGCCTGACATACATTTTTCCTCTTGCTTCCAGACATTCTTTAGACTTAACTGGAATTCGGAGAATCTTGCATTCATTTCTTGTCAAAGCCCCTTCGCATCAGATAAAATAACGCGAACATAGCAAAACGAAAATACCAAGCATTTTCAAAGCTTTGAAGAAAGTCAAAAAATTAATAACACTTGATCAACCTAATTTTAAAATGGCATGTTTTAATAGCATCCAGTGGTAATATGGACTAAAATCAATACATAAATAGAACCTTTTATTAAAACAATGAGTCTTTAGGAGTGTTTTACATATTTTCAAAACGGAAAAAATTCTAGTCTGATCTGATTTACCTTTTTAATCTTTAAGAAGCAAACGCATGATACTGTTGAATATCCAACACTAAAGAACGTTGACAGAACTTAAAAATTGCTTTGTTTGCTCAGCTTGCCTCGTATCATTAAAATATTATTTAGCGACATTTAGTTTACCTAGATTATCCATATTACTTCCAGTTATCTATGTATTGTTTAGTCTATGTTTCGGCACAAGAATAATGTCATAAGTGACAGTAAAGAAGGTGCTACGTCGCTTCATCAACTTTAAATATTAATTTAATGTTGGTCATTGAGCTGCATAAATAATGACTTGCCTAACTTTTAATTGTTTTTTATATACTTGATCAAAATTTTGTATGTATGGACTGTTCTCTATTACATAACGTTTCTCGGAAGCTACTATATTGAAAAGGATTCCTAGAAAAGCTAAAATTTAAAAGGTGAATAGTAACACAACATAAATTTTTCGAGTTCTACATCTATTAATTTTCATGGACTTTTGCATTAAAATGATGCTTCCTTTTGAAATATCTGGAATGAGTAAATCATCCAGTAAGTTCTAGTTATTTTTCTGCAATGAAAGTACAACTTCAGAGCTTATCCGACGCTCTAAGCATTTGTCTCTTCGAAAACAGCACAAGTTTAATTATTTGATCATTGCTATATATCAGCAGATTTTGAACGCCACTTCGTAGAACTTGCCTTTGAATGCGCCAATTAAATCATTTCTGGTATCGCTATAATTTCAAAAACTGTAAACTTCCTGGAACATACTTGATAGCTTTTGAAAAAGGTCATAATATTGTAACTTTCATCGCCCACTTTCATTATCGAGCTCAAGTGAAAAATTGTCCTTGAACAACATGCCACGTATTAAGTATTAATTTATGTCGAGAATAGAAATCTTAACAAACGAAAACAAGGTTGAGTGAAAATCAGTGCAAAAATTAATTGACGAATTTGACCCGTATGATCTTGTTCTCTACGCATCTCGAATTCTCTCTTTTCAAAAATATTTTTTCGCTTGAGTACATTATTTGAATAGATTACTTGTTCTGCCTTTACTATTCTCAAAGTTTTTGAACTTGAGTGTATAAATAAGAGCAAAAAAGGTAAAATTTCAACGGAAAAGAGCAGATTAATTCAAATTTTATTTATGCATTGCGCCTCAAATGATCAGAAATCCAATTTGGTTGAAGTTAATTTGAAAATTCCTAGAATTTCTACAACTAGTCTAATATTAGAGATGCTCTTTACTTACCGAAACTCCACAACAACGCACATATCCCTCATTTTTACACTGTTCCAAATGGCCAAATTCAGAATAATCCAGAGGATCGGCTCCATAAACCCGAGGACAGCTTTCTTTCGAAATACAAGGACAAGCGTCACCCTCCTGCTCTAGGAGACCTTCATCACCATCACTTTGGACGGTAAACTGGTCGATATCGGACGGAAGCTCATCTTGCCCCAAAACAAGATATCCAAGTTGGAATGAAAGCAAGACAAGCAGCGTTCCACAGAACGCTGGACTGTACCTCCAAATCATTTTACACTATAACCATTTGCCATGCACTAGTTACAAAAACTCACTGAAACGATTCAAGTTCTTAAATTCCGATAATTTTAAGGCTGTTTCTTAGATTTCCTGCGCGAGTTTATTCACTTTAAATAACACAATCCCATTCCACTTATGTCATCCCCATTTTTAATATAAATGATTTTGAGCAAGTTTCTCCTCCCGGTATATGGTATTTTTAATTCGGGGGAAACTTTCGGGAACTATAAACTCGCACTCTAGTTGAACCAGCTCGAACGGCTAGAATTTATTAAATAAGAGGCCCTTCCAAAGAGGAAACCCTTTTTGACGATTACGCTCCCTTGAAAGAAAGCTCGAGATAATTTTCGATAAACTCGTAATAATTCTTGAATATTAGGAAAGGGTAGATTGGAATGTGAAAAGGAAATGATACGGTGTGATATATGCATAAGCATACCTTGAATCTTGACTCTCACTTTGACAACCTCTTCTCACCTGCTTCATCTACATAATCATCATCATCAATTATATGATTCCCGGTGACGTCGAATTCCCATTAAACGATTTACATCTGTATGTATATGCTACTTCTGCTCATTGTTGTCCGCAGACAATAAATCTATAAATAAATTCCGGATTTTGCGAAACTTCTTCTCACCTGTCAGAATAGGATGCTGCGGCATTTGGAAAGCGAGGTTCACCTTGAGTAAGTAGGATATATGGATTTTTATGTGCCACACGAAGACCATACCGTTTCATTATCGTATGCCAGAATAAAATAATGGTTTTTCAGATATATGAACATAGATGAGCTCCCAAACACCGTGAGATTAATGTAGACGCAAGTGAAAGGATGTGACCAGGCTTTAAGCCCTCATCAAATTGTATGAATGGTAGTAGTCCTTTCATTTCGCTTCGTCCTATCCACAAATATTTAGGGTTACCTGAACCATTATTCCTTCTGTAAACACAATCTTGTTGTAAATGCACCGACGCAATATCCGGAACCAAGTTTATGTCATGCATTGAGCTAATATTACTCTCAATTTATTCTAGAAAAGGACGGACACGGAGGCAAATGACAATATAACACACCAAAATTATTCTCTTTCATTAACAAGTGATCTTGTTGGGAGTGTTTCAACATGAATATATTATTCTTACGCTGCAGTGGATCATTAGAAACAAACGACCTACTTTTTCAAAAGAAACAGGACAAGGAAAATAAAATTTCATTTAGGTTAAGTAGGGCACAAAGTTTACAGACGACTAGGGTCAATCTATAACAAGCAAGGCATCATAAAATATTTTCACCTGTTGAAAAACGAACAAATACAATTTATGTGCTTTACGCCTTTTTTAAAGCCAGTTTTTAGCGATGAAATTTAAATCTTAAGTCAAATATATTTATTATATTGTGACTTTTCTAAATTATAAATATCATTCGTTATTTATTCATATAATATCTGAATCATTCATTAATTACTATAAATTATTATAAATCTTAACTTGAAAATCTTGATAATTATCCTTATAATATTACTAAAATATTCTTTAGTGACATTTACTTTAACTATTTTATACAAATTAACTTCTAGTGAACTATGTATTGTTTAGTCTTTGTTTCGGCACAAGAATAATGTCATAAGCGACAGTAAAGAAGGCGCTACGTCGCTTCATCAACTTTAAATATTAATTTAGTGTAGCTCATTGTGCTGCATAAATATTTAATAACTTGACTAAATTTTAATTGTTGTTTAAATACTTGATCAAAGTTTTGCAAGTATGGACTGTTCTCTTTTACATAACTTTTCTCGGAAGCTACTATATTGAAGAGGATTCCTAGGAAAGCTAAAATTTAAAGGTGCATAGTAACACAACATAAATTTTTCGAGGTCTACATCTAATAATTTTCATGGACTTTCGCATTAAAATGATGCTTCCTTTTAAAATATCTGGAATGAGTAATCTTTCAGCAAGTTTTAGTTATTTTTCTGGAATGAAAGTACAACATTACGCTGATGCAACATATCAGCATCAGGATGGTAGAATATTGACCATTCTCTATATGTTGCGACGACCACGCTTTGTGGCGCGACGGCTTCCACTCCTTTGGGCGACAGAATTTTTGGAATTGGCTTTTGTCTTTTGAATGACCTCCGAAGCTTTCCGCAGCTCTCTGCAAATATTCAAAAAGACATTAAAACACTCCAGTTGATGATTCTGCTCAATGTTATGTTTTAAATGGATGGTTTTGAATAACGCACTCAGTGAGCCGGATGATTTCGGCAGATTTCTGCTGACTGGACTCTTCAAGTTCTGCTACTTTAGCTTCCAAACCCGTTATGTCATTCCTAGGTCACAAATACGTACAATTGTTAAGTTTATTGAGTTTTCGAAATGAAATAATGCAAGTCCTTACTTCATTTTGTTTTGGAGGGTCACGTTGGTTATACAACGTTTTTTAACACAGGGTTCATTTTCATCATCCTCAGAGTCAGAGCCTAACTCGTACCTAATTTCTGGAAAAGCGCGTATTATGTCATTCGTTCGTATGCGCGTTTTACAGAACGGGCAGATATCCCTCCTAAAACATAAAACTGAAATTAACTAAATTGACTAACGATTTGTTTAATCATAAGAATAACTGAGCTACTACGTATGCATATTGCAACGAGGGATAATTAAAAAAAATGAATCTTGATTTTGTCCGTGGGCTATATCTACAATTTTTGATTATGTATGAGAAAATAATACTTAATCATTCTTACAACGCCTGCTCCCTTCTGACATATAAGGTTTGAAGAAGGCATGTAAAATGAAAGACGTGCCCACACCGGGTGACTACAATATTTTTCGGGTCCACGTTCGCAACTCTACCAGGCGCAGCTTTTCTCAATTGTCCCAAACATATAGGACATTTAACCATGCCTGCTTTTATTTCCTGTTGGCGTCTTCCCCCCTGTGGATTGGTTACGTTTGGTGACATTTTAAGTAGTTCTGCCAAAAATCAAGAAGTTATTTACTTTACATCAATTTTACAAATGTCAATAACTCCATTGCAATGGAAACTTCTCACTGTAAATAATCCAATTAACAAAGTTTAAGTAATTAGTCGGATTTTAACTTAAATAACAACACTGATTGAGTATACTAATAGAATCAACAAAAATAATTCCCGATGGTAATAATTCATCTGGTGAAATTCTATGGCAGTGGAAGGGCAGAAAACATACTAAGTTAGTCAAATACGACCGTAGGTTTGATATCAGAATCAGGAACTGAGCCATTGAGTACGGTAAAGTACTCCTACATTTGATACCAAAGTTTATACAGTTTATTTAAATTTGGTACGATAACGATACCTTTTTCCTTAGTCAGTTACGGCGGTATTGTTAGGATACCGTTTCAGTTTGTACAATTAAGGCAACTGTATCTTTATAAACACAGTTGTTTTTTGCAATAATTTGATTCTCCGTTATATAAAAAGGCACATATGTAATATATAATATATTATATGTAAGGAAAGTTAGAATGTTAAAATTATTACTAAAAGTCTTGCAGTTATCAAGTCATTTTATAATAATAAATACCTAATCGTTTGCCGTTACAGGGAAGTCAAGAAATGACTCGCCTTCACAACTACAATGCTTTTAGCTGTTGGTTTGATTTCCAAGATTTTATGAACAATTCGCAGCGAGTAAAACGTCTCAATGGTTTTATTCAGGCTATTGTTTTTTTTACTGAGAATCCAATCAATTAATGCTAGCAAAACAACTTTTAGAGATATCGCCGCTTTACTTATTAAATCTGGCGCGGTATTTGAGCACCGGTTTAAGTGAGTAATCACACAATTTTTGTTAACAAATCAAAGAATAAAACTTACGTGTTTTAAGGATCCCACAAAGGAAACGTAACCAACCGTCAATTATCAAACAACTACAAAACTCTAATTATGAACTAAGGGAGAATCAAACTAGTTCTTCGCACTTACCTAAGTGTCTAACTACTTCAACAAGTTAACAGTTTTAATAGTAATGTCAAAAGACCGACTGTAAATGTTCAAGTTTGCTTTCAAGTTATTCAATGGCCAGGTACGAGAATTGGGCGATACTGATAATCTATACCCGTTAATGTACGAAAAAGCATTGATAAAATACAAGCGTAAATACAGACAGAAGATTTGTATGTGTTGTAGACTGTAGACACATAATACTTCCTATACCTACCCGTCTTCCAGGTCAAAGGAAAAATAGTTAATGAAACGATATGGCCATCGCCAATAAAATTCTGTTGGATGCAGAGAGAAGAAAAGGGTTTGTTGCAAATCACAAATGTGCGAATAGAGAATAGTTGATGGTGATGATGATGATATGACATCTACTCCTTTTTGTCTTTTAGAATTTGTAGACTAAATACTAAGAAAACGTCGTGAGGGAATGTATGCATATCGTTTCTTTGTTCATACTCTTTTAAAAAGTACAGTGTAGTACATAAATAGGTTATATTGAACGATGGACAATATTATGTTGATTGCTGATTCGTTTTTTTACTCTAAGCTTTGTTAATGCTTTGCTATGCTAAGCTAATTACTAATAATAACTGACTTGTATGCTTACGTTCAATTTTAAAAGGCGGAGTTAAGTTGAGTCCTTGTAAGCATCCCAGAGAGAAATGTTTACACATTTACCAACACAGACTGTAATTAAGTTACATTATTTTTCGAAAAAACGTTCGTTTGCACACTAGAGATTTTTTAACTCTTCATACAACCGTAGAAAATGGCTGCTGCTGAAACATTCCAATTGTTTGTATTGTAAAAGCATAGAGTATGTGAATTCTTAGTAATAATAAAGTTGTTGGTATGTATGTATGTTTATGTTTCAGGAAATGTTCTGAAGTTTTGTATCTTAACTAGCGTTTTTGTTAACCATCATATCCCATCTTTCATATGTATGTATGCAATTTACATTCAACATTATTTCGATCATTTCACCCAGATCACCTACTTACGAAGGATTAAGATGAAGTCGAAAATTTCCATTGTTTAATTCACCGAACAGGACAGAAAGAAGTCAGAGGTAGTATACGAAGGTTGGCTGAAACCCTCAACGCCGTCTACAAGTGTGTAGCGTAACTGTCGAATCCCAAGGTCAAAATTCTCCTCCAGCTTTACCTGATCAAGCCGTTGCGTTCTGGAGTATTTTCACCTGGAGCCAACCATGACTATGCATGGATGTAGTTGGAGTTTAGAAAACTATGCAATATAAATTAAGCGGGAATGCACCGGTTAGATGGCGGAGGAGGCCACAGTGAAAGCTTCCGACTAATTCTTAAAAGTAGAAAAATAATCCTTTTATCGCATCAATACTATAGATGCCGGCTTTTATGCCACATTCAAAATATATGTACATTATCATTGTATTTGCGGTTAGAAATCTCATGATATTGTCCCAGAGAAGATCAAATTTTATTTGCACATGAAAAGTCAAACTGTAGTGTACTTTCTTATTAATTATATCAAATGAAATCACATAACATTTTCCATTTGTATGCATTGGCAAGTAAATATTTAGATGAAAGAATTTGGTACAAAATCAGGCACAATAAAGACAACGTTTATTTCCACTCTATGGCTTACTATCAGCATGCAATCAAAATCAACGATTCCCCTTTCATCTCAAAGCATTATTAACAGGAAATTGCTTGTCCAACAATGGCATCTCTGTAGCTCTCCAGTCTCGAAGACTCTCTTGGTCGGAGGAGTGCATTATTTACGTAAATTTTAACGAAATGCAAGCAACCCTCTCCATGACATATTTTAGGGAACTATATAGCGAAACCCTAGATGTAGGGAAGTTGTAAGGTTAAAAAAAGATCGTTTCTGACTTTGAAGGAAACTAAAAGCACAAATATCTAGGTTTTTAGGGAATTTTTTTTACCTCGAATTAGATATTATTAAAAAATTATACTGGTTCAAGTCATAAACTGCATATGCAGCAGATGCAAGTTTTTTCAAATAGATTTAATTTAATCAATTGGTGCCTGATATAAAAAATAATAAATAAACTGAATCTAAGTATTTTGCAGTTAT
>JAANSQ010000456.1:0-23921 GCA_036850885.1 Lepidocyrtinus dapeste
GTAAAAACCATTACTGCATCTTTTCTCATTTAAATTCATCTCATTGTTCAACATTTATCTATCTCGGCATCATTGGAATCGCATAATTTTCGGGAATCTTCCTTCTCCTGGCGATCCTCGTGATCAAAGAGGATATAAGAAATTAGCATGTAACAGCTTAAAAGAGGTGATCAACAGTAAATAGCACAATAGGGAAAAATGGGTGGTAGTCACTTTTTGAAGAGGTTTGCTGCATAATTTTGTTTTCCTTTGCAATACTGCTCAAATCAAGTGACTTAAAAGGATCTTCTTTTTTTTTATCTTTCATCTACACAGGATGAGCAGGATTGGGCTAGCAAGCCAGAGTAAGCAAGGAGCAGCAAAGCAGTTAGCGATAATAATAATGATACATAAGCACAGTAAAGCTTAGAACAATTTTTTTAACACTGGTGTACGTCGGTGGAGTTAAGATTTTTCTGCTGTTGGTGCTGCTGACTGAAAGTAACATTGACGAAGGACGACGGAAGCTGTAAGCGAAGCCAACCCCAATAATCTGACAGACGCAGGAGAAGCAGCCTGAAAAAATTGAGAGGATGAATAAAAAGAGGCGAGAGAGAATCTCCTATAACCGCCTCACCTCCTCCTCTGACTGCGATTAAGTTTTTGCTCAAAATTCATATAAGCAGGAATCCTGAATCCTCATAATATGCTATTCATTCCGAGTGAAGGAGGAAGGAAGTACTTTAATTAGTTTTTATTATCATTAAATTGCTCATCTTCAGCTGGAGAGGAGCTCATGTGCTTTTCTGTACAGACGAGTATCGTGTGGAATGAATCAGTTTCAGTTTAGACTTATCCCGAGAACAAAAGCGAGTGTTTTTTTTCTGTGCAATAGGCTTTTCGGCTTTTTTTCCTGTAGTGTTCATCTATTCATGTGAGAGTGATGATGACGAATGTAAACTATTTAAGTGAGTAAAGTACAAATTTATTATTCTAAACTGTGCAGCAGCAACTACCACCGTCCCTAGGAGGATATACATGCATACATTTTAACTACTTGTTCCATCTGAGCATAGAAGTGTGAGCAAACAGGCTGTAGTATATGAGAGAGTATTAGTCCAAAGCCTTTTCCGTTTCCATTCCATTCCATGCTCCAGCAAGAACAACCTATGTGGCTTGACGAAAGCATGCTCTTCCCCAAATACTACTAACCAACTTTATTTTTCTCTCCTTTATCATTTAGTGATGATATGTACTCGAGAGAGGATGAATTACTAGATGTGTGCATCGCGTGCAAAATGATGTGCGCTGTGTCCTAGACTAAAGTCTTGCTGGCTTCCAGAGAGAGTAAAGTGTTTCGTCCTATGCGACCAGAAAAGTGTACTGGATTTTAATTATATAACGAATTCATTCCATCCACAATATTTTTCCGAGTAAAGTATTTTAAGAGAAAATTTGAAGAAAAGCCATGTGAACATTGAAGTTCTTTTTCTTCCCATATATACCTAGTTTGAAGTGGAACAGTGTGTGTGTTTGTTGGACCAGTGGATAATGGTCGTCGTCATAATGGAATGGACTTGAGTGTTGCGAAAGTGATATAAGCTGGATTTTGTCTTCCGTTTTCAAATATTTTACAGGTACCTATATTTGCCTTATTGATTTGTATTAATTTCGTCATGACATTTTCGAATTGGCATTCTGATGGTCGCCTATTTGACAGAATTAGTTGGAGACAGAGTTATTTATTCATGTTATCAAAAAAACCTGGCGCTGAGACTCTGTTATGGTAGTAAGAGAAAAATGAACTTCGAAGAAGGTTTTATTCTAAGCATCCCCTTGTTTCGTATGAAGCTATGGTTTCACGCATGCAACTAGTCAATAACCATTAGCAGACATAATTTAATGAAGAATGAAAAGCATGTTTTTACAAATTGGAGTAGGTCGTTAGGCAAAGCGATTGCTGCTGTCTTGAAGGAAGAGGAAATCGACCTAAAGAAATAGTGAGAGTAACATGCGCACAGGAAGAAAAAGCATGTAGCTCGTGCATGAGTGCGGCCATGAGTGTCTCCCAAGTGGCCGACATAATTTATTTACATAAAACAAGAATCATTTTATTTTGCATAAATACTTTATTATTAAATATTCACGACAGCCTAGGCCAGCGAAAGATATTGTCGGAAATTACATACGCATACACCGAGTAGCGTTTTCCTCGAATTTTACGTAGCTCTCCGAGGACTTGGAGCTTGTTATCGATATCTACGCTTCTCTTATCTGGCATATTCTGCTTGACATTACTGCTGATTAAGCAGACAACCCATGTTCTGGCCTGGCCTATATGATATTGAGTCTTGTGTTTGTACATGGAGCAAAAACACCCTTGAAATGATTTCATTTCCGATTCCAGGACATGAGCATAGCAAGACAAGGCAATGTAATCATTTAACTTTCATTTCAAAATTTTTTCCTGATATAGTTTAGTCCTCACTATATAGGCTATCATGGCATGTTAATGAAGCGTATTATCTTATTTTTTTTCTCCACTCGGGGAAATATTTTCAGACAGAGAGGATTTTTACATGGGAATCGTCTCAATAAGTGTTGCTTTCCACGCATTATTTGACTAATCAAGATAAATCAAGATAACATTCAAGTTGGAAACGCAAACCGAGAGCATTTTGTGAAATTTAAAAAATTATCATAAAAAGATTTCCTCCTTCCGATATCTTTTCCGTTTTGAGTGTATGGCACACAAATATTTGAGCTTCAACCTTCTCCATAATCTCAATTTTCATTTCCCTCTGTTCAAAAAAATATGTAGGTAGTGTATGTTAATCCAGCAGCGCTTATAGAGGGAAATATTTTTTGTAGAGTTGGATAAAGTAAAAAGGAGAGACGGGAGAGAAGGATGTGAAAAACACATAATTTAAGTTTACCAAGAGTACCAACTAGTATTCAACCAACATACATTGATCAAGGTAGGCATTATTATGCATTCACTTCCCGTAAAAGGTTTTGTGTAGGTAGGAAAGGTAAACCCTTAGTGAAAAAAAAATCCCATTATATATCTGGAATTTCTCATTATACCTATGTGAAATGATGAGGTGGTGGCACAAAAAGCTTCTGCTGAAAATCTCAAACCGCGTATCTTTCCTTTTGTGTGTAACAGGTTGTTCCGTGTGAAGAAGAAGTCTACAACAAAGCAACCACAGGCGGAGTATAAGCACGACAGGACCAAAAGCAAAGATAGCAAAAAAAAAATCTATCTCTGTTCTTACCTCATCATCATCATCGGGAATACACATGAACAATCGTGAAGTGTAGCGAACTAGAGAACAGGAACAGAAAAAGAAGAATTTTTTTTGAAGAAGACGCTTTGTATTTCGAACGAAAACTCCATCCATCCAAGTTTGAGTGCATCTATGTGAAAAAAGAATCTTGTTTTGTGTTTGTGTACCATCCTAGAAGCAATAGTGGTTTTTGGAGCTCATACCTATCTATACTACTCCCATAGTAAATACTACGACGTTGGTTTTGCTTTGGTTGTTCAGGAAGTGCCATTCCAAGGTCTTTTCGCTGGGAAAAGGAAACATGATGGAATTTGAGGTATGTATTCCCATTTAATTAAGCAGGAAATTGCCTATCGCCACCGTACACCCCAAGCTTTAAAAAGTAGCACAGTAGAGTGCATGTAGTATTTGCTTCTAATTTGTTTTATTTACTCCTACTCCCTATTTTTTTCAAAAATGCTTCCTTAACTTGCAGAGTTTTTAATATGATGATGTGTAGATTTATTGTTAGACCAGTGTCTTTTCCCTTCTTTAAAGTAAATCTTTTGAACGGTTGCTTCCCTTCCGCCCTACTGATAATGATGGATTTATCAATGTTTCCATTCATTTTTTGCAAAAAAAATGCAGAAAAATATTTTCATCCCGTGGCATGGCATCCGCATGGGCAAGGCGGCTTTTTTATGAACGCCTCTCTTTATACATGTGCTTTGTTGCGTATTGTTGGTCACACAGTAATAGTATGCTCGCCCACATGTTTACACATTAAACGAAAATGCATTGTTGCGAACGAAGCAGTGACCATGAACTTGAATTCCTTTAGCGCTCTTTCGACGTTATAGTACAGGAGGTAACTTGGGTAGTTAGTCATAATAACTTTTCATTTCAATCAGTACATGCTTATATCGCGTAGTCATCTATTTTTATAGGATTAACAGGCATTGTTATGATTCATGCGTTAGTTCTTTATAGCTCCATTGATCCTATATGTATATCTGCCGCGATAAAAAAAAATTTTTTAACGAACAACTTCCTTTTCCTATGTACAACCCAGACAGACATAGACGCGTCTTGATCGATTGATAATTTTATGGAGTGTTTAAAAATAAATATTACATGCTACATGTGTCTTTGTTTGGTTGCGCGATCATTCTGGGAATATGATTGGAGAAATAATGTTCTCCGTGAAACAATAAAATTTTGATTGTTTTCATAGTCGCAGGTGCGTGCATTGTTTTGCCTGGTACCAAGTTATAGCTCAATTAAATGCTACTCAGTTTTCAAGGGGTAATACTTGCATTGCACCATCATTTCCTCTACTATTGATGTCACACGTTTTATGCATAATTTTTTTTTTACCTAATCACATGCGCATGTTGTAAAATATTGCGAAATATTCATCAGGCATACCACTTCTGTAAACAAAATTCTCTCTCTAAAGCAAAAGCTTTAACTGGAAGGACATAATAAAAACAGCGTCTTATCATAAAACTGCGTCTCTTTCTATTTTTTCCGCCTTTAGAAATAGATTTAATGTACCCCCGACTTAAATTGGTGAAGGTATAAACCTATAGATTCTCATCGTTTTTTAGTTTTAGCAAAATGTTTCCTTGTAGGAGACAAGACAAGAGGATTCTTACATTCCAAAATAAATGCAATTTTTTTTCTTCTAATCATCAACTCTTGTTTAAGCAATAATTTCCGTCGTTTCTTATCCTTGTACATGTTGTATTATCATTATTGGAAAAAGTGCGATCCTTCGCGAATATGTGCTAGTCTAAACTTTAAATATGGATGGAGTGATAGTGGCACGTATGCCCCGTCATGATGAGATGATGACTTTTTACTACCAGGAAGAAAGAACAAGGAAAAACAAGCGATACTAACTCTTATAACGATCAAGATACCAAAACTGAATCAATTTAAGCACAACACACGACGTTTTAAAAGCCATCATGTATGATGATGCTCTGTCTTTAGAAATCCTTTTTACTATAAGCCAAAATAAACACTAATAAAATACATGCCTCGTGTTAGTCGTTACGAGGTTTGTAGTATGAAATAAAAAAACTGAATTACCTATACACAATTTTTCCATGTGCTTAAATATATTTTGACTTGGAGCAAAGGTGTATAAAAATAAGTTTTGCATAGCACGTTTTCAACTGCAATTTTTTTCCCTGTGCTATTCACATAACTCATAAAATTCAGCATAGTCTCTTAAGAGGCAACTAGCGGACAGCCAGGTTAGCTTAATTTGAAGATGACATTTTTTGCTATTGTTTGCAACTCCTTAGAGTTTAGTTTTACTGGCATAATCATATTTGGCTATTATATTTGAAAGGGAGGAAGAGGGCTGCACAGTTCAATATAAGGATCCCATTTTTTTTATTGACATACTTTTTTATTTAGTGATTAAAGTGACCTGCTTAAAATACATACGCTTTAAAAAAAACATTGCTGATGTTGATGATGCTGCTAAACAGCTAAAGATAAACTAACGCAGCAAATAAATATGATGGGTGGAATATGGCAAAGATAGAAGTGCTTTGAATATAATGATCAATGTTCTTGTTCATCTGCTGTGATTGTTGATGTTTCCGTCGTCTTCACTTTATAAGTGTGGTAGTATACTGCATGCGCGATCATCAATTCTACTTCTTTATGTGCAAATCAAAAAATGAATCCATTCGAAATCCCAACAGCTGAAAGCAAATAATTCACGTACGTCGTACACACATTTAGACATACGCTTACATCCATGTGGGAAGATGAGAATGGAATGAGATTAGGATGTGGCGATGGGGAGGATGATACAAAGCGTGAATTTTTTTTTGTTATCTTGTGGCAATCATGTTGGAGTGTATGAAATAGTGGAAGCAGCGTTAAACATTTTAGACTAAACAAGTGGGATCTCTCTGTTGATTCATATGAAATGTATTTACAATATTGCACAAACTTCTTAAAATCTTTGTTTGGTAAATGCCACCGCAAATGGCAAATGATGATGATCATCTAGTAAACGTCATAGAAGAAAGAGGAAGACGCTTTTGAGCATGAAACTTCTCTGCATGCGCATTTCTGGATGTCTTCTTATGTATTTCCTGTTTCTCATTCTCTCGCGTTAAAGTAGCAAAAAAATATTGGTCATCGTTATCATCATCACAAGTAACCATAAGATGTTTGGCTTACTAAAGATATGGTAGAGCTTTGTTGGGTTGGCTTCTCTTCCCATATTCCCTTATCGAACTGTACGGCTTATGGTTTGGGAAGTAATATGAGTGAATGAAATTTTTGAATGAAGTAGTGATATATTAATGATTGGCTATCAGGAAGGAAGGTGTTGCCACTTCTCGTGTTCTTATTCTCGCTGTTTTGTCTGCTTTTTTATAGGCATTGTCCTGAATAAAAATGGAATGCAAACAAATAGCAGTCAGTGTCAAATTAGAATGTAGCTTTATGGCGAGGTTTCTGGTACACACCGTTACTGAAAATGTTTGTCGTGCTTATGCAAACCGAAGTCATTAATATCACATTACTGGCGTGCGTTACGCCTGAAAGGCATCAGGAGGATGGAAGAAGGAAGGAGAATTGGAGTTGACAAAAAAACGAAAGCATAATTTCCTCAAAAGACCTATTTTCCTGTTTGCAGTTTTAACCCAATATGGAATCAAAAATGCTGAGTAATTTATTAGGGAAATGGAATAAAGAGGCTTCCTTTTACGCTTCCTGTTTGCTCACTTTATGCATTTGATCTACTAACATTGAGCAAAATATTTGCTAAACTAAATGTTTAAATGAAAACGTTATTATGTCACGAAATTAATAAGGGTGTTTGGAAAGTTTGAAGTGCATTTTTAAATATCTTATCAATTGCTGGTTTGCCGAAATAGATTGTAAAATGACGATAAGGAAGGTATTACGAGGAATATGGTCTTAAACTAATAGTATGAACCGTTCAAAGTCTGTTTTGGAATTTGGTGTGGTGGCAGACTCTCTGGCTTGATTCTATTCAACATATTATATGAATTTACGTATATGTATGGTTGCAGAGGATTTTTGATTTCATGCTAAAGTTCATTTGGGACAAACAAATTGAAGCTTTAATGTTTCTACAATATACGCAGCAATAAAAGTACCACTTGATTATTTTTGGTGATTGGTTTCGATTTGTTAGCCTACATCTTCCTGTTGGTCCATTTTAAGTGCTTCCACCGGTTTTGTGACAAAATCCCTGATAAGCAATGTTTATCTATGAGATAATAATTTTATAAACTTTCTACAGCTTTATATGTGTTATTTTGTTGTATTGGAAGAGCGTATTATATAGCGTTAGAAGAATATTGTTGTTGTATTTTTTTTGTTAGGTTAAATATTTTACAGTTGGGCCAAGGCTGCTGGTGTTATGAAAATTGAAATTTAATTTTCTCCAGAATGGGCTTAATAAATCAGAGCTTAAAATACGGTTAACATTACTAGGCGAGCCTAATATTTAATGTGCCATTCAGTGTGTGAATAAAGCTGAGTTTCATTTTAAGATACTGCACACATGAAACCACTTTATATTCAATTTAATCTGTCACTTAAGTCTGGGACTGCTTGAATTAAACAAGAAAACTTGTTGTGTACAGCCATATTGCATGAAGCGATTAACGGAGATTAAAGAGGAAAATATGTGTGTTCAAAAGAGCTTTTCAGCATTCATCGTCGTCGTCGCTATCATCATTTCCGGTTGCTTTTACAATGATGTTATTTGAACGAGCGAAAAAACGTTTCGTATTTCATTTCAAGCATACCCGGAAGTGGCCAATTGATTATTCAATTGATGATGAGCCTTGACAAGCGCTCACTACACCACCAAACCTAAACAAGAGATGAAACTCACTGCCTACTTTTTTGTGGGTTCCTACGCTTCTCTTTCGACGAGAGAGAAGAATTGAAAGAATAACAACGACGAGAATGTTAAATGGAAAAAAGCTTGAGGCAAATTGGCAAAATAAAACAGCGAAGCAAAGTGAAAAAAAAAGTCTGACACAGCATAAACCAAAACCAGGATGGATTACTAATAACTGTTGGATGAATAAAAGGCATAAGACATACATTAAGCGCTCAACAGCGCACACTTCTTTTAACAAGTTGGCTTTTCGTATTATTTGCAATGCAATACCGTAAAAATATTTAAACTATAAAACATGAAGCACATGATTCCTACACGTGGCATTTTATTATAGACTTTATGGTTGTAGGGAGGAAATACCACTGCGTAAATTACCTTTGGGAATGCACACCGTCCTCTTTTGCAACACCAAAAATTTAAAATTAGAAGCTAGTACTGTCCCACCATTTACTTATGTAACCTGTGGGTTTTTTGGAAATGGGTTTTTAATAACTTAATTACACTTAATTTTCTTCTGGAACACTATAATGTTTAATTTAAAGTGGAATTTTCTTAAATAAAAATGATGTAATAGATAACACATTCTAATAATGAAATTGCTGCTGAATTGATTCTCTAATGTTACTAATTCCAAGTTGCAATGAAACAGGGATGAACGATATTGAATCTAATATGAGCTGCTTACCTCAATTGAATATTTATCTCAGGATAAGGTAAATCATATCTGCAATTAATTTTCCGAAGTATTAATCTGGTTAACTATGCCAAAGTATTCGCCTTGACCTTCAAGAATTTGGGCGATACAAAATTATTCAGTCACGCCCAAATAAAAACCCACGATAACTAGAGAAAATTTGTGGAAAAATGATAGAGCAGCCATAAGATAACAATAAACACTCATAGCTTGCTTTATTTTAACGTAACGCATTTAACTTTAGAAAAGCGAGCTTGGACGTATGCGTAGCGTCCAGCTGCTGGGTTCTTTGTGTCAATTTCTCAAATGTCATTCGATCATATCCTGTTTAGGCTTGTTCTAGCCCGAATGAAAAAGAAAGCGGAAGTGGTCAAAATCACCCCGGAAAGCAAAATTATGGCGGCGAAAGACGCAAGCATGCTTTGAATTTGCTCTATTTATAACTGTTTTCTAATTCAAAACATATTTTCGAGTGTTTGTTTACTTCCTAAGCAATAATTTGAAATTGACTTTGTTTCTGCTGACCTTGAATTGCTTGAATTGAGGATGACAGGAAACGAATACAAGTAAATGTATGTATTGCATTTTGGTTATTGAAAACTACGATTGTGATTTCTCTGCAGCTTTCTAAAGTTTGTTTGACCATGGTTCTTGTCCAATCCTGATTGATTGAAGTTAAAATTAGTTATTTTCTATGGAAGACATGAACAGTGATATAATGGAACTTCTTGCTTAAAAAACAATAGTACCATAAAATATACAAATATCTTGGAAAGCCGATCGAACAATAGAATAAGAACACTTTTCCTCGAAGAGAGTACAATTTCTACTTAGGTTTTTTGGCATTGTTTAAATGTTTAGTTTCTTTTACTGTTTGAGTTAAGCTAAAGTCGAGTCGTATATGCATATTAATACTTTCGGAAGTTAGCTTTGAAAGGATTCAGTTGAATTAATTTTTAAATATATTTTACCATTACCAGTGCTGAGCTTTTGTAGCTATTAATGTAGGTTTTTGATTACAATTAACCTATATAGTTAAATTTTCAAAGTTTTAAAAAACGTGTGTTGGTTAAGACTATACGAAACTTATCATGACTGTGCATTTATTTTTACAGCAATACAGACCTCCAGGCCTATTCCACATCAAACGAGAGCTAGAAATGGATGCTGATATGGATTGTATGGCAGAGGATTTGTCCTTGCCATCTAAGAAGAAAGCAAGAAAAGTAATCGCCCCGGGCCCACATATGGGTAAGTTAATTTTTTTCTAAACAATAATCATAATCCGTGTCATGCAAAGTAGGTACGACCTTAAATTGCATTCCAACGCGCGCTGTCTCCAGTGTGAATCCACTCTGCCCAGTCTTCATATTTCAATTCTTGTAGCATTTACATTTGGTCGTCCGACCATCCATTCAAATTCATGTTGGGCTCCATTTAAGTTCATATCGTAGTTGTATCACGGAAGATAGTTAACAATAAAGTTATTCAAGATAGGCATTGCAAATTTTTCCTAGAAGAATAAATGAATGGAAGTGGTTGCAACCCTAAACAGCGTGAGTGTGAGCATGACAGGATTTTTTTTGCAACTTCTACGAATCATTGATGAGATGGAATTGATTGATGTTGATATCAAGCTGTTTGGCTCCATAAAATATTGTACCTAATGCGAAATGTAGTGTTAACGCTCATTTGAAAATAGTACGTGGGATTTTGTATACTGATGTTTTCATTTTTTTACTGATTGTTTTTATCCAGGTACGGAGGAGAGAACAAAAAATTCGCGTCTTCCCGAAGGAACGTTGCTCAAGACTGGTGTGATCACACTCGTTATGGATATTCAGAAACCATTGAAAACGCTGCGCGATCTACTTGAGCAAAAGTTGGGCTTGGATCTGTCATCCTATAAAGATGTCTTTCTTCAAGATAAATTTCGGGTATGCTAATCTCTTTATCCACTAAAAAAAATTTTTTTTTGCAGAGGAGGTTTGGTTAGGATCGGTTGGAAAAGATGGATATGGTATGGGGAGATAATGGTCTAGCATCTAAAGTAATTTAACAGCAAAAGCAAACCAAGCGAATGTAGTGTCTATTCATCTTGCATTTTTTTGTCCATCGTTTTTTGCAATGCTGTCTTGTCTACTTCTTATTTGCAAAAGTTGAATAGAGGATACGTTAGGAAACTAGTTAAGCTGAATCTTGACTTGTTGCTGCGCTCTCTCTCTCTCTCTCTTTTCTTCGATTACTTGATTCTGTTCTCGCTGGAAAACAAAACAACTGCGTAATTTTGTGACTTTGCTTTCCTCATTGTATTTTTCTTTGTAAGTGCCCCAGGCAATTCTCAATTTTTCATGATTGTTAAAAAATGAAACAAGATTTGCTCGATAACATCACATCGTCCGTCCGGATTTTTTCGTATAAAAACCAGAGCCTATTCATGTGTAGCTTGATTATATGATGATGCCTTTTTGGTTTTTACTTTTTGCATGCGAGCAATATTTCTTTGATGAAGTTTACAATCATTGTTCTTGGAAAACGACTGAAAAAGTTGAAAACACAAAGCGGTTTTTTTTCATGTGGGAAGGATATTAATTTGTAGAATGGATGCAATGCAAAAACTTTCTTTTGGTGCAGATATTTTTTTGTTGGAAAATGGCAATAATGATGCCCAATCTTGATGAAAATTTGTTGTTTTTTGGTACAGATGCAAAGCCATAGTTCTCTGGGGGATCAGTGCATTCAAAGCGAAGGACTGGCACAAGTTAAGGTTGAGTTGAAACAAGTTGCTGGTTACAATCGAATCAACATTATAGATGTGTTACGTCATCCTGATGAACCAGCAGAAGATGGTGAATAAATTATACTGACATGTTTTCTTCAGGAAAAAGAAGCGATTGTTTTAATGGTTGTTTTTTCCGTAATAAAAAAGATGAAGACGGAGATGCTTCTGTGGAGGACCTTTCTGTTAGCAGTAGTACCGAAAGTCAAAATGGAACGACGTTGGATAATGGTCATACGAAATGGGCTATTTATGAAGATATAAACTCGCTATTTCCAATTCAGATGCCTTCAAGTACGAAATCAAATTTTTTTCATACTTTCCAATTTTTTATGTATGCATAATCAGGACGAAATAAGTAAATTGTGTATTATTTTTTGTTTGACCTTCACGTAGATTTAACAGAATGGACGGATGTTCATGTGCATCAGTGGTTACGTTGGTCTAACAAGTACGAAATTAAATTTTTTTCATACTTTCCAATTTTTTATGTATGCATAATTAGGACGAAATAAGTAAATTGTGTATTATGTTTTGTTTGACCTTCACGTAGATTTGACAGAATGGACGGATGTTCATGTGCATCAGTGGTTACGTTGGTCTACGAGCGAATTTGGGTATTGTTTCACTCAATTTTTCATACATGAATAGGTTTAGGTTTACAAATTAAAATTGCAAAATTTCTTACATGAATGGGCTTTGATAATTCGTAGAATCGAGAAGGTGGCTGAGCCTTTCTGGAAGTTAACGGGGAGACAACTGTGCCAAATGACCCCAGAAGAATTTAGATCATTAGTGCCTGAAGATCCTTTTAATATGTTTTGGACGCATATTGAATTGCTGAGAAAATGCCATATATTCGGTATGTTCATAGAAAACAGGAAACCCATACTATTATTATCATGTTGTAAAAATTTACTTTTTTTTAATTGCTTTAAAAACAGGAAACCCATACTATTATTATCATGTTGTAAAAATTTACTTTTTTTAAATTGCTTTAGCGGTTGTTGATAAGACAAATCAACAGTCAGATGTACCAATGCCAGTAGCGCAAGTAAAAACACCAAAAGGGCAACTCCGCAAGCCCAGAACACCTTCTTCATCTTCATCTAGCTCAAGTAATTTCCAGGGTTTGGAACCAATAATTCTAAAATTCTTGAAAATATTTTAACCACTTTAGATTGCTTAATTAGTATGCTATAAAATGTTATAATATTTCTGATTCAGACGGATCATCAAATATTGTTAATTCAACAATACCACACCGTAGGCCAGCCATGACAGGACACAATGGGCAAATTCAGCTTTGGCAGTTTTTACTCGAGCTATTAGGAGATAAAGCGCGTCGAAACGTGATTCAGTGGGTTGGAACTGAGGGCGAGTTTAAGCTGATTGATCCCGAGGTTGTTGCTCAAATGTGGGGCGAGCGTAAGAACAAGCCAAAAATGAATTATGAGAAGCTGAGCAGAGCGCTAAGATACTATTACCACGATGGAATGATCGCTAAGGTATGAACTAAATACCGGAAATAACTTGACCTTGTAATCAAAGTACCATTCTAATTAATAAATTCTCTTCTCAGGTTCATGGTCGCCGTTTCGTATACAAATTCGAGTGTAAACTCAAAGACCTCATAGGATATTCAACGGAGGAGTTAGTGGCAATGTCAGATAATGACGTAAAGAAGGAGGATTAGCAAATCAACGTTTTCCAATAGCTTTAGTGCATATATTTACGCGAATTAAATCTTTCCTTTACAGAGGCATAGGGGTAATTTAATCATATGTATTCTTCTACACTGTTTCTCTATAGTTTATTGTATATTTAACCTTTCTGAAATTTTGGAAATTATTAATTATACATGCAATCAAGTATGTAGTTAATCAATTCTACAATGAATTAGTCTTTAAAAGTTCAGTTGTACGCGAGTAATTAAAAAAAAAATTATCGTGTACAGAATCAAGAGATTCTTTCCAATAAGTTTACTTGTTTAATTAACTATCAATTTTTAGTTAGAATTTACGTAGGTTAATTTAAATTTTGGTAATTTAAGTCTAGTTATTTTAGTAGGTTACAATACTAAATACAGTTTACTGTCAACGAAGAACTATCCTTTTTTCTGGTCATCAAAACGACGGATGTGCCATATGAAAATCAAAAAATAAAATGTACAGCTAACGACTTCCAGAAAAAAACTAAACAATACTCTACTGTCTGCAGTCTACGGTAACAGTCCCTTACAAAAATATCAACACATTTCCCCAAAAGTGCTAATGTGCATGGGTTATCTTCGGAGAAACCAATTTAATATGAATCGACGACAACGAAAATGGAAATAGTCTATTTTTGAGATGTTATGTCCAAAAACGAAAACATTCTGATATATTACTATATATAGTTCAAGGAAACAGGACGGGGCCATGTTTTTCGAATACATAAGTGATACGTAAAGTTTATATGTAATTAAAATAATACCAATTTCAACGTTTGTACAAAACATCGTATCAGCAATTCAAAATTTAAACTTTCTAGATTCCAAATAATCTAAATATATTTTTGAGGACGCTCATTCCATTAAAACTTACGACGAATTAGTAAATTAAACAGATATATTTGCGAAAGCTATTCTTGAAAATATACTATAAGAAATGCAACTAAAAAGAGAAAAGTGAGATGACCAATTAGTGGTAGCAAAACCCACCCGTTCAGAATAGGTAGTTTTGTACTAAATTCGTGCCTTTTTAGAACAACATTTAAACTCTGAGAATTGCTTTGTAATTACTAATTTTACGGGAATGAGGATGAGATGTAAGAGAACTTAATGCTTATTAATTACGCAGCTATTACATTGACATATCCCAGCTGGTTTTAGATCCTTAAGGATTATATATTTTGTATAGCTTTACGCCCCCGCGTTTAATCAGATTGCATGATGTTGATGTGTTAGAATTAAACTCAGTTTGGATTCCAAAGAATGCCCTATGCTTGGTTTGTTGTTTGTTCCAGTCCAACGGATGAGGAAAATTTTTTAAAAGATTACAGGATGGAAGTTGGTTTTTTAGTGTGGATTTAAATGTGATATAAAAATGTAATGAGATGACAAACTAGCTATATGTTTTTGTCTCCTTTTCGTTACAATTATTCGATATTAAGCTCTTGTCTTAGACAATGCAATATTTACAATTTAAACCGAGAAATTGTTTTTGGTTCCCTTCTCGTTTTATGCTTTATCAACTAACCACTGTAGACACTGTAGCAATTTTGAAATTGCTCGAAATTAATATTATTTAGGCAATGCTAAAAATTCTTATAAAAGAATTTTAGTTGAAGTAAAAGTGAATGAATGTGGTTTCGAACTTACTTAGTGTACACCGGCTTTATATAATTTTTTTTTGTAGGATGTTTACTTGCCTTTTTGGTTTTCGAGAAAGTTTTTTTGTAAACTTTGGATCAAGGGTAATTTATATTTTCAGTAGCTTTATAATTGATGTTCTGTTTAAAAGACCAGATTTTGTAGAAACATTCCACAAAAATGGACAAACATATGCGACTTTGATAGACTGAAAGCGATTGCAAAACGAATGCTGTATACAAAGAAATTTAAAAAAACGGAATATATTCTATAATATATACTTTAATTATTATATTGTAAAGTAATATTTGACATGTACCATGTTGTGCCTCAGAGAAAGAACTACATACCTACGTTACTACATACAGATCCACATACATATTCCTTATTCACATTATGTCTGGTTAGTTTCACAAAAATGATTCCTTTTTCGTAGCTACGATTCGGTTCGAGTAGTGCGGATAATGTTTTACATAGATAGTGGAGGAATCATAAGTTTAAGAATTATATTACGGTGTAATTTAGTTAAAGGTTTGGTTTCCGCACGACCCGGTTAAGTATAGGAATGTTGAATGGAATGAATCAATTAAGTACATGATAATTGTAATTGCGTTTGTTTTGATCAATAGTTTGGGTTGAGAGTTTGTTCGAAATGAAATCCTCAGATGGATTGCTTTCCAGATAAACATTCTATTTTTATGTTGATAAGAAAATTGAAAGAAGGGAGCTTCTTTACATCAATACATAGGCGACAAGAGAGATGAATGTTGTGTTATATTTTCGAGTGAATAAATAAATAATCTTGTCTCTTGCTAAATGAAAATGATGACCAAGCTGCGTTTTATTTCACTGAGCATGAATTGTACATAAATAAATGCATCTTACTTAAAACGTCACCATGCATAAATACATGAAGCGGATATACTTTCTCCGGATAGTGACTCACACATAGTCGCACATTCTCATGCTAGAAAAATTTGAAGCTTTAAATTTTTTCAAATCAAAGAAGATTCTCGTTAAGAGAATCATACTAATAATGGTTATGATTATGACTAGTTCAACTTAAGTTCGATTTGTAGTTCATGCATTTGATAGTTCCTTTTACCCCATCCAGTTTTCGAACCCACTACAATGGACAAACTTTTCCTTTCATTATTTTCAAATAAGGTTGTTTTGCCATTCTAATGTTAGACGAGGTTGTAATAGTAATACTAAACGTTTGGCACTCGGTACTTTATAAAAGGATGACTTTTTATTCGCTCCAATTATACTTTGGTTCTTATCCTAACCCCATGACAACGCATAATACAACAACTCGAATGTTTATCCAGAATTTTCTCTTTTACGATAGCTATTTGATGTTACGTACATATATCGCATCGCATCTTGATCTTCTACTTCTCTTTTTTACTTCCGCTAAATTCCAATTTATATGGAAAGGGTGTATCTATGCATCATGCAATTCACGTTTCGTTTCGGTTTCATCATACATATCATCATGATACGTAACACAAGAAAGTAAGGGAAACTAGGGAAGATTTTGTGCAAAATCAGCATCAGCCGAACAAACCATTATGCCAAGAGGCATCTAAAGTATCAAACAATTTTTCCTGACTTTTTACCTATTTTCGAAGATATTTTTTTGCCTTCAGCCTCAACCATCCTTCCTTCAAGAAACAGACTGATGCCACTTTTGCTGCCTTCATTTTCCTGCCATAATAGATCTACTATCTACCGAAACGTAGCACTTTATTGCTTGTAGGCGCTGACAAAGATGAGATATTTTTGATGGGATTCGTCTCTTTAGATCATTAAAGTTGAGTAGGCCCAAGCGAAATCCAGCCGCATAAAAAACTTCCAAAGCCAAACCAGACATTTTGACATGCCTCAAATAAACAAAGGGAAAATGATAAGGTGAAGCTGGTACTCCTAAACAAACCCATCATAAAAATTCATAGTTCAAAGGAACAATATATTTTGGTATATATTATTATGAATATGACCAATATTGCCAATATTTATATTCCATATGCTTATTTCGGAAGCAAAAAGTCTATACACCTTGAGGATACGAACTTTTGTATTTCTCTTTTTTAAACAATTATCTGTTTCTGTTGATCATTAACTTATTCCAAATGATTAGATCAATATCTAAAGGTATTTAAGGATTTAAGGAAGTATAGAGAATAAGGAACTTGTGTTGTATTTTCGTTTTCAGAATCACACCAAAATGCTATTCCATATATTGTTGACTCGTAGTAAAAATTGCAAGGATTTAAAAAAAATTACTACATATGCTACAATAATCAGCCATTTACATTTTGCGTTTGCATTCTGGTGACACAAAAATGCTGTGAAAGTATAAAGGTGCTACCAAAAATTTGTAACAAATCTACTTAATAACAGATTAAGGGACTCAAAAGCGATAAGTGTTTCTTTATTTAGCATAAATAGCCAAAATTTCGATGGTTACTATGTTATTATTAGTAATTTGTACGCGCATCCAGCTTAAAATTAATTATTATCACTGCCACTATCAAAGTTTCATTCCTTGGATGATGTATCGTAAAATGAAATCATTTCATAGGAACTAGGAAATCGACCCTTATACGATCTGATTGTAACCTGAGAAACTCATCGGATGCCTTAAATTTGCATTTTGGCGTATCGATGATAAAGGGGAGGAAAGGAAAGCTTGTGCAATCTCTGTGAAGTATATGCAGTGCATTCACACTCGCCGATTTTATTTACTTTTGACATATTCTTTCTTTTGTCACTTTATGTCAACAAGGACGGAAAGGGTTAGATGTTCTCCAACGCCTAACCACACGCTGCACACCAAACCGACACCGGTGCGGTGGGACTCTTTGGTCATGTCTCGGAATAATCTAATATAAGATAATTAGGTTCCTCTTCTCCCCGCCAAGCATCCGGCGCATCCTTTTGTACTTTCTTCAGGTTGACTCGCTCACTGTCAAGTAGTAAATGAAGCAAGGTGTGAAGAAAATGCAACTCGACAATCTAAAAAAAAATGTTTTTCACTTCACAGATTGTATGCTTTTAGGCTACATGATAGTACTAACAAGTATGTGAAATCTACCAAAATGAGCCACTTTCCTGGGCAAAGAATTTACACGAGTTGACACTGTCTTTTAACATTAGCAACACTTTTTTCTAGGACCAAAGAGAAGGTTTTAGCTGAAAAATTATGCTGGCATAACATTGTAGAGGATATGACTGCTGAACAAAAGGACTATAGATTAGCTTGGCTAATGTAATAAGCGTTCTCTCATGACAGCTTGTAATAATAATGAAGGAAATGATGCTGCACTCACTTTCTTACTTCATCTACCTTCTCATTCCCATAGTTTCATAGGTTTTGATCTTGTCCTCAGGGTCTCCTTGTCTTACTTGGTCACTGACATGACTGGCTGTCTGGTTCGGTAGGTATTGTACCAAGCTCCTTTCTTAACTTCCATAATAGCTCTAGATTAAATTAAGATCTTTCGTTGATTCACCTAGGGATTCATCAAGAAAGAATACTGCTGCGCTGCTTGTATGCTAACCCAAATGCAATTTGCGAGCTTTGTGCCTTGCAGTACTGCTCTGTTTTGGCTAAAGATAAAAACTGTTTTGTGGGAGATGTTATGTTGATGATAATGCCATAATAAATATCCCGTCCATAACCTAGGACGAAATGGAAATCAGAGGAGTGTGACTCACGGAATGCAATTTGCTTGTGGAGGTATGCAAAATGATGTAAAGAGAGTATCCGCATTACCTCCACATAAATAAATGCTTTAAAGCAGATAGAGACATAGCTTCGCTGAGGTATGAAAGGATNAACCCATTTTATATTTGCGGTGAATAATATATAACCTGCGCTTGTACACTCTCTTGAAAAGAATCAAGTGGAGTAGTACGAAATAGCGTTGAACTCGGATGCTATCAGCGTATCTCCTGTTAAACATCGTCGTCTCGCCGTCATCGTCATCATCATGTCTCTCTGCAGACGATGTACCGTTTCATGCCTTTTTGCAGTGTTGTGAAGAGCGAAATAATAAAATTTTGCTTTTTACTCAAGGAATGATGATGATTTTTAACTGGGAACGTTCATGAATCCAAAAAAATAAACCTATCTTACATAACCATACAATGTCTTATATAATTTTTAACTTGCTTAAAAGTAGTGAGAAATTAAATCGTTAGTTCATTATTTACTGCTCCTTTCTTTGTGAATGTTCTCTTTGTTCATAAACCAAGTCATGCACAATTCACCAAGAGTTGAGCTTGTGTGCATGACCGTCTATAATATATTTTTCATGGCCCCGGCAATATTGCTGACGCTTGCTGATTTTCTGTTTGGATGAGTAAAGTAAAGTCTTCTTATTGTTTGAGTCTCATGCAAGGATCATAGATTTTTATTATTTTTTAGAAAAAAAACTGCAAACACTTTCAATTTAAGTGGGGACGATATTCATATCATATCACATCCTTGGCTCGATCTAACTTGAATTGTTGAATTGTTCGTGTTACTCTTGCTAGAGCAGCACAAAAAATTACATGTTACGGTTAGGGTTTTATTGATGAGATAAAAACTACAGTTGAAATGATTCTTTCAAAAAAATCATTGTTTTACAAGTGTACTCCTCTGAAATGCTTCCTTTTGTTACTGGGCTGCAACAAGACATCCTTCTTCAGCCAAAAGTTTAAGTTAGAGCAAAGTCACGGTCGTAATAAGTTTTAGTGTCTGGGATTATTTGCAAGGACGTAGGGGAGAAACGATAAATAGCATAGTTTTTTTGGGTACGTTACAGATGAGAATGACTTCTGAAGAGTGTCCGTCTCTAAAATATTTTCTAACCTTAAGAGGATATTTATAGAACACTGATCTTATTGCGTGCCGGAACCTACTCGCCTCTTGCATTACATATCATGTATCCATTATTTCTGTCAAGTTATTTGGAGTAGAGTATGAAATGAATCACGCTAAATCCTTTGTGTCAAAATCTGACAGTGCAATAAGGTTTTGTGTTATTCTACAAGTCGAAATACTTACCTGCACCAAAACGATTCTACTATTTCTATATACTTTTTTGCAAAGCCATCAAGAAGACGGTAACATTACGTTATCTTTATGGGGAACAAGGCTTTATGTCTGCGAAATATATTGCTTCTCTTAAAGTCTGTGCGATCCATCATGTTAAAAAACGCTTGAGTGTTATATAATGTTCACTGTGGATTACCATGTTCATTATCAGCTATCACACAACATGCGATCCTGATTCACTAGTGTGGCCTCATAATGATCAATGGCCAAATTCAAGTTTGTTTTTTAATTTCATTCCATCTTCTTTCCTTAATGTCATTAAGTCATTCGAGCTTTTTTAGCAATTTACCAGTAAGGATTACATCTTACTGTGGTCTGTGCTGTGTAGTTCGTATCACTCAGGTTAGATAATCAAAGTGCGACGAATTTACATACAAAAAGCAACCTCGTTTTGTTGGCCTTTTCTTCTGATTGAAGAGAGAGGACAACATCCTAACCTAAACAGTTTTTTTGTCTATACGAAGCTCAGACCTTAGACAAGGAGTAGTGCTTTGTACGTAGTACTATTGACAGACGTGTCTGGGTCTGGTACATTTTATATATTTAGTCTCTTGGTACTCCTTTCTGCTGAAGTGATCTCACAGAGAAACGTTGCTATGGTGTATGTGTTTATCATTTTTATACCGTTGTTTATGGTTTGTGCTCTTGTGTGTCTAATTTATGGGTTGTCTGCTAAGGTGTCTGCTCCTAAGCTGGAGTTTCAGTCATAATTTTGTTATGCTATGATTTTTCATGCGTTGACTAAAGTAAACGTGATATTTTTAACGATTTATTTTTTTTATTATAACTTAGAAAAGTTGCAGTATGCTTTCATTACCGTGTCATCTCTTTTTCAACATGAAATAAACATCCCAAAAGCCCTTTTATAAACAAGCAGGATTATCTCTTTCCTCAAGAAGGGCTCATCATTAAAACCAAATTTTGAAGCGGGAGCTTACGGACAGACGGACCTTTTTAGATAATTACTTTTCCTCAAATGAAACTCCATCAATGTGATGACTTTTCCTTCAACTAAAAAAATTCTTTTGATTGCATTTTATACAGATTCTAACGAGTAACTCAATCAGCGTAGAGTAACCCATCTACTTAAGCCGATCCGTCATCAAGTCTAAATCCATATTCATTTCTCTGGAATTAATTTGGTGTTTTCATTGATTCTCAAGTTCTCCTTTTGACTTTATCAGCGGTTAAACAAAAGTCCTCTTGGAGCCGCTGAGAATTCGTCTGTTCCAATCCAATCTCCAATTGACTGATACTGATCAGCCTCGCGATAGTACATTAGTCCGTGATACCGTTCAAGTCTGTTGCTGCTATAGTTGGATCGTCAGAAAGTACTAGAAAGGCTTTAATGTGAAGTAATGAGAGCAAAAAGCTGAAATGAAAATCCAGTTTCTTCTTTCCTGTTATAGGTTTTGGCTTGTTCCTTTCAAGAAAAATTACTGTCTATGCTGACAGCTTAGATAGCTACATTGATTACATCATGCTATATACTTTGTATACAATGTTGTGTTTTGTACTTCATGGACCGTGAGAAATCTAAACTAACAAAATTATTTTCTTCAAAAATAATACTTCCACCTTGAATTATAGTTATTACGGCAGTGTAGAGTTTTTGGCGTATACAATTCTAAGCCGTATTTTGTCCAATAGAGATACATACTCTATTACTTATTGCCATTATTTGAGTCATATTGAGTAATTGTAATTTAAGTCAATATTTTACTTGATTTCATTGTATGATCATACTTCCCATTGTAAAAATAGATGAATAAGCTACTTTTAAGAGTCCTGTATTGTTAGAAAAATTACGGTCTTATAGCATCAGACCATCCCAAGTAAGTATACATAGTTTTACAAATAGCCTATGTAAAATCCTCTCATGCATCGTTAGTTTTAGTCTGCCGGTGAGTGATTGAGCTATGGAACAACATAAACTTGGCTAATCCTTCCGACTGGACTGGAAAAGCATTTTTTTTATTTCGATGTATCACGTATCGCTCCGTAAAAATTGTAAGCCTTGGCCATCAGATGAAAATCATATGCGCCTACCGTTTACTATTGTACCATTATACAAAGGACGTTTCATGTGATTGTGATGAAGATAATGACTATGACGCTACTTCACTTGTTGTTTCGTGTAATTTTAAGCATACATATTTTTTCTACCAGACAGTCTATATGATGATGGTAGAGTATGAACAATGATTATATTTTTTTAGTTTCGTGCATACTTTTTATTCTAGACATTGAATTATTTTTTTACTTTATGAAAAATACTAAGTTCGTGTGACTGACTTCTATTGAATTATTTTTTTTTCTAGACTAGTTATCACCGACTAGACGGACGGCCCATTTAGTCATTAAAATACAACTCTTCATTTACATTAAAATATAAGTTATGTGTTATCTTCAGTCTGCGAGTTTCACTTAGAGAACCGTATTAATATTTACTTCGTTTCTGTGCTTAACATTATAGTCCACACATTTTCTGTATGAAATATTAAGTTATTCATTACTCGGGTTTTTTATTATTCCCTCACAAAATAACTTCACTGTGCCATGAAAGTCTTTTCTTCTAGAGATTCTAGACCGCAGCGGTGCATGCTTCAAGAAATCTCTTTTTTCTAGACTCCTAGGGGCAAACCTTAAGAGACCTCGGTTCAAAACCTTAACATCTTTTCCTCACTTTCTTACCATCATGATTTTTGACTTTGCAAAATATTGTTTAAACTGTAGAAGGAGAGATTTTATTACTTTTTTTTAGTATACCAGCATGGCAGCATGCATTCAGCTTAAGACACATTTCCAAGATACATCAAGTATCCACTTTTTTGTTACTCTTCCCATCTTCTCAATTTCCCATCCCGGTTTGCTTTTACTTTCCATTTTGTTTAAGAGAGACTTGACCAGTGACCAATTTCTACAGGCTTAATTGGAGAAATGGTATTTGTCTCGGGGAACTAGAAATGGTATTTCCAGCTGGAACTGTCGCAATTTCACATTGGGGTTAAACACCAACGCACTCATGGTCTCTCTAGTCTTGTCAAGTTTTAGTGAAAACAACTTTTGGCTAGTATCCTCTTTCTGGTTGAGAGGAAAGAAATTCTTTGTTTTTTCTATCTTGACACATGAAGCTTTCTTTTTCTGTTGAGGGAGCCAAATTTCTTTTTCCCCTTCATGTAGCCGAATCTCTTTTTGTGTAAAATAATCGTCCACATATTTTCACTTTTTTTTTTCTTCCCACAAGCTCCTAGCTTCTGAAGAATCTTTCGGTAGTGTGTTTTCTCCTTGAAATTTTTTCAGCTATTATACGTACTTGATACTTCACAGTTATTCTAAACTAGCACGGAGGATAAGTAAAGTAGGTTTCTGGAAAACAGCGCGTACCGGAATCGGGTGGAATGTCCTAAGTATCAGTTGCCATGCTGTTGGTGAATATTTCTCTATGATTATAGTTCCTCTCTTAGCATTTATTGTGATGACTATAGAAAGAGGAAACGGGAGAGAGCTGCTGGACTCTAGACTGGTGTGTTTGGTGCCGCGGTATAGCTCCGCTTGCTGCTCTCATGTTCTTATTATGTGGCTGAACTGAGTTCTTTCTTCTGACTGGGTCTACATAATTCGTATTGCCCTAGACTTAAGTTTTTTACTCTTCTCCTATATTTCTGTGCTTTTAAGTGTGCCTTCTTTAGCGTAGTTCCTTTTTTTCGTATGCCACGCATTATATTACTTTTTACGTAGAGAAGCGATCCTTTTCTCGTATACTCTCACTACGCCTATTTTATATACGGACATAACCAGACTATGTAATAATAAAAAAAAA
>JAANSQ010000457.1:0-23920 GCA_036850885.1 Lepidocyrtinus dapeste
AATGAAGAGATCTGAAACAAATGGAAAGTGATATATTGAACAAGTTTTAACAGTATAAATTATTTGCACTTGAATTTCAGGAGAAGAATCAGTTTGTACTTTTTTGACTGGAGACCAGATATCACTGAAAAGCTGAGACATGTCGCGAGTGACAGGAAAACCACCAACGCACTGGCGTCGTCCTATAACCCGTACTTATGATTATAATCTGTCTCTCGGAGAAAATTACTACAAGCCGCAGCTGGACTATCTGTCGAGTAGGAAAGGTCGTGGGAATACACCACCCTCTGCCAGCACTTTTGCAGAAAGGCTTTTAAAGTATCCTCCAACCCACCGTAGCGCATCTGCTTCCAGACGTGCGGAGGAATCAGAGTCTGGACTAACCTCCAGCACGTTTGCATCATCATCTGGAACAAAACAGTCATCCATGGGCAGATATGCATCACTGGATGACCTCGGTCTGGACGAGGATCTTATCCAAAGGCGGAAGAGACTATTGAATATGCAAACAGCTTCGCAGGAAAATTTGACAATGGACCGTGGTCTAAGTCCCCTTCTTTCTCCCGCAGTGGAACGAAAGAGTAGAGTCACGTTTGGAGAAAAAATGTTGGACGCTATTGGTGTAAAAGAGGTCCAAAGCAAGATTCTGGAGAAGCCACTTTTCTCAGCAGATGATGGCGATCTTCTCGATCAAATTCTTGCAGAGCGGAGGAATCGACGCCAGCAAGCTCTTACAGTGAAAACGGCTGATCCCGATATATTCACAGAGGATCCTATGAAATCTCCTAGAATCTCCTCCAGAATACAACAGGCTCGACAGGACATGGACCAAATGCGAGAAGAGATGAGAAAGGATGCGGATGCTAGTACATCGCGCTTTCGCCAGAGACTCCGTCAAAAGAGGGAACGCGAAGCAAGGGAAGAACAGGACCAGTTCGGTGGATCATTGTCCGCCCTCAACGATTTCTCATCTTCAATGACTTCTTCAACTGGAGCTTCTGCCTCATCAGCTCTCCAAAGCAAAGCAATATCTTCAAAAACTTCTGGAATGAAAATGACGTCATCTTCCATGTCCTCATCCGCACAAAATTTACTGATGGTGGAGGCTGCAGAATGTGACGCAGAGACGGAGGCAATCCTCAGTAAAGTTGATCAGATCAGGAAGCGTGCCAAGGCCAGGCTTGCATCTATTGGTGATGAATACCCAGAACTTCAAATAGAGTCTTCACTTGCTTCAAGAAGAGCTGCTGCCAGGTCAAGACAGGCCTTGATGGATGATGAGTTTGACTCTGACTTAATGTCCTCCTCTAGATTGGCAAATAGTTCCGCTTCAACAGGTGGACGAACTGTAACCGTCACTAGGAAAGCTCTAAGAGCTTCATTTGATGTTGAATAAAATTATTTCCTACATTAGCCCAAATTATGTAACAAAAAATTACCTTTAAAAATCTTTTTGTATCCTTTATTCTTGCTCAAAACAGAAAAATTAACTGTATTCATAATGTAGCCCTTCTAAATTTTCTGCGTCCGTCTAAAAAAACTTGCAATACTCATTTTCCTTTGCTTAACTTTCTTTCAATTATATCAAGCTTAAAGTTTAAACATTAAAGAACTTGTAATGTTTAATTATTAGATTATTTGAATAATCAAAAACCGTTTCCCGTTGTAAATAATCAAAAACATGTCAACGTGCTTCTTTACGTCCAGTTTGACCAAATATGAGAGCGTGATCGCTACAGGTACATTTACATCGTATGCTTCAATTTGAGTAGTTATAAAACTCAAGTACCTTTGATCATCCAACATGGTTCAGATCTGTCTACCAAAAAATTAAACCCTTATTTTCCTGCTGTTACATAAGTTATTTATTTTATTCCATGCAATCTTTTTCATGTTTTTTGTGCTTTGATCTTTTATAACAAGTCAGCCCATTACCTACTCAAAAAAACGCCGAAATGTCCATTTGAATAAAAGGATCGCTTATTTTACATCAGTTGGTTAAAAGTTGTTTTTGAAAATATTAGGTTTAAGCTTCGAGCATTTAAGCTTTGGTCAAATTATACCGGGTTATTACATACTAAATGTAAGATATAAAATTGAATTATAAGTTGTAACACATATGTCATTAGGTACTAGCTTATTTGGATTTTTTCGACGTAATTTTTGCGTGGTTTCCAATCAAATCAGTTGCGATCAAAGAGAAACACAGGCAATTTTGTATCCTCAAAGTAAAACAAAGGATTAATATAAAAAAAGCTTTACCTGAAACTCGGAACAAGCATACTTACAGGATTGTCACTTTGATTTAGATTAATTTTACTTTAAAACCTTCCATTGTCAAAGTTTGTAAAAGGTTTATGTGTGTCCTATTATTATAGCTACTTGTAATGAGATTAAACATTTTTTCGGACAATTAGAATAAATTTGAGAATAAAAAAGGGAATTGGTTGTGACTTTTTTGTTCTGAAATTGCGCGTCGAAATCGTTTCGTAATATTAATATACGTTCCAAACTTTTTGTTTATCAGGGTCTACAAAGCTTTTATGTAAAGTGAAAATTTGGAGGGAGAAAAGTAGAAAATCGAAAATATTATGCAGGGATCTTTCTGCGAATTATTTGTCATTGAATTGCATTGAAGCTGTGTTAAGGCAATCTCTAACCGATTTCATGTCTAAAAACCTAAGCCAGTTTTGGTAGTTCGGAGGAATAAATCCTTTTAAAATAAAGTTTGCTGACGGAAACTAAGGTCATTAAGCCGATTTTCCTAGAAATTTAATGCAATTAGACATGTGCATTTTACTGGAAACTTATTGAACAGCAGGTGCCCGATTTTCATAATTGGAAATGAGTTTCACTTTCACTAAAAGCGGAATTAGTCCGACGTAATTGCCCCCATAAGGTAGAAAGTTTTGTACTTCAGTATCAGTAACAGGCACCTATAGTGGCAATACTTAGTTATACAAGACTTCATGGGACCTTAATGAAGTGATAAGATCAAAGTAAATCACTTGCACGCGTAAAGGTTATTGTAGATTTGCGTCACTCCAAGTTTGCCTACGTGTTTACCTCAATTTTTGGAATAACATAATAATTTATTTATATTTTACCAACTATAATCAGTTTTACCTTTCCACGTGCTTATTTATTTCATCCAAAACGATTTAAAATTACGAATTAAAGAAACGAATATAATTAAAATCAGTACGAGTAAAAAAATTATTGTTTCACAAATCCGCAAATTTGTTTTCAACTACAAGACAAAGCTGGAGAAATCTGCGCGAGTGTACTTCAGACAAAAATAGAGACTCACAAAACGGTACAAAAGATGTCCGGGGAACATAAGGAAATAAGCCAAGGTAAAACTCAAATCCTCGCCTCTCCACTGGACCGTCAAAATGACGAAGATTGTGGTACTCACCAAAATCAATAGGAAAGTGAAAGCACACCAAGACTTGAAGATTTTCCGCTTTTCCTGAGCAATTTCACAACAAGTAAATAATTGTTATTGTCTAAACAAGGGATTCTTTTTAGAGAAGGGCAGGTCGAGACAAACCAGGCCTTCCTTACATTTCAACATTTTCAAGACATGTTTTCCCTCTCATCCTGGAGCTGTTTGCTCCAAGAATTTCATTTTTGTTTGTTCTTACCTTTGCGACAAGCCAAATCCCTAGGGAATTTGTGAGGATGCGTATGATTCTAAGGACAATTTCCTCGACTACGATGGGTGGATAAGGGTCTCCATCATGGCCTAGTACACTTTCTCCAAAAACTTGAGGAAATTGCTTGCACAATATATAGTCAGAATCGAGCAACTGGAGGTATTCAACAAAACAAAATATTTACTCCCAGTAGGATTCCATCCTTGAATCTGCTGTGACAATAATAAACCATGTTAGATTTTTTTAGAAAGGAAATAATAAAAACCGTACAATTTCCGAGACTAGGAAGAACGTCGCGGCGATCTTGGTTTCGTTGTTAAAATACTCCCAGATGAATACAACACCCTTGCCAATAGGATGCAGTGGTTCCTCTCTACCCATAGCTTGGTATGCCACTATGGGAATAAATAAAATGTAGACATTCACCACCAAAGCATAGACAAAACTGTACAAAATGGAAAGGAGGACTGAGGTATCTCCTTGATAGAGGTGAAACAGTTGATATGTTTGCACAGTGGTAAAGATCAACCAGGTGAGTACTAAAATTGCCGAGATGATTATCCATGATAGGAGACAACGCCTGTTGCCCTAAAATTTATCAAATTCCCGTTGTGAAGTAATGTGGAAACTTTACTGATCTTTGTCATAAAAACCTACCTTGAGTATTGTCCCAACAATTAAAAGACCCACAGAGGCTATTAACTTGGCGGTTATTAATACGAGAACGAATATCAGTTCCACAACGTCTATGTAAGAATGAGGATTATTTTTGGGAACTGATTTTTTTAGTTTTCCACGTGGCTTTGTGCTACTTACTGTAAACAATGGGATCTTCTATGTTGTACGTTAGATATAACATAATGCCCACATCCTTTATTCCATTCCTCACGAGATCTACCTACAGCGAAAAAAGAAGAGTTTTGGGAAAAATTAAGCCGATTTTGGGGGATTTCCTCATTATAACTCTGAAAAAGTAGTTGATAGGATGTAATATGTAATACAGTTTGTTTCGACGATTTCCCATGTTTACTTCAGGCTAATTAAGTACTTCCGCTTAGGCTAATTCAATTCTAGTGTAAAACCATGTAATTCCTTACCATTTCAAAAATAGCTACCAGCAGCAACATATTCCCCAGTGGGAGCCAGAAACGGAGTGCAGGGCGTAACGGCATGATTTTCGGTTGGAATGATGTGATTATGGTTACTGTAAGCTGATTTGGACGCTTCCTTCCCTTCACATCACAAGACCACCTTCAACACGTGAGCGTAAAATTGGAAAATGCTGGTGCCCGCTCTAATCTCAAAACCACCGACTGGATTAAACCGTCACGTGTATCCAAAGTATTTATTTAAGCTTTTAATTCAGGAAAAAGTAGTGGATTAATTTAGTCCTAAATTCACTGGAAATAAGTTTTAGTTGGATTGAAAAAAGTTACGAAACTTTCATCCCGGTTTTGAGCTGGGCTTTGTTTGATTTATCGAGCTCTTTAGCTTTACTTTTCGAAGTTGAGTTATTAGTCGTAAATATTTAGTTTGACTGACATCGCTACTCCCATTAATCTTAAGTGAATACATTGCAGTGATTTAAGTGTCTCTTCTGTGGCGACATTACTATCGTCAAGTTTTTTTTTTGGATTTAACCTTCTCCAGGAAAAAAACATACACATGCAATTAATGTATACATGTACTAACCACCAGAAAAGATAAGTTTTGATGCGAAGTAAGTATGGAAATGCGTCTCGAAAGATTTGAGATTAGCATTTTAATTCAAGTTATTTATTGAAGCTCAATCAGTTCAGATTCAAATATATAGTGGACTCCTTATCAAACTACGAAAGGTCCAGAAGAGAAATAAAGAAAATCTTGCTATAAATCCAGATATTCTCATCCTGTCTGAATTTAATGAAAAACATGTAGGAACATACGAATACCCAATTATTAATGATTAATATGCTGAAAAGTTTGACATTTGGTAGGAGTACTAAAAACCAGGATATGATGATAAATGATGCAATGACCTGAGTGTTATCAATAAACCATCAATTGACTTAACTTGGCTCATAAGAAAGAGTCACTATCTAAGTCTGCTTGGTTTTATAAATACTGTGAAGCTAGTGTTCTGGTGGGGCAACGTGACTACTTAAATGCTAACAAAAAACTTCAAGAAAAAGTTCTTTATTTAACACATGTTATATAACAGTAAATATTTTTCTTTTTCCCCTTATATCTTTTGATGTGTTTTGGCCATTTGAAATTGGTACTTACCAATCACCTTATCAGATGAATTTCAAATCAAATTATTTATTAATATTAACTTAAGGAAAGTATTTGATGAAATTTGATGAAATTAGTTTTCCATGTGTTCCCTTCTCTTGCTAAATAGCTAAAGTTTGCTAATTTCCCTTCCAGTTATTCACATTTTTCAACTTTTTTGAACGACCACCAATTAAATTCGGTATTTAATTGGTTTTTTTTGGAATAAAGTCTTTACATTTTTTATAAAAGAAAACTGATTTTTTTTGGTTGCGCAAAATCGAAAAATGAGAGCATGGCGTAAACTGTCAACTGCACAGAGAAAGATTGCGCAATTTTTCTTTTGTATTTTTGCAAGCAAATAAGTCTTTGCTGAAAATACAGAACAATAGCGTTCATGGGCAATTCATATGAATTGCATAAGCACCGTATTCTTATTTACTAAATAGAGTCAACAATAAATTTGACATTTAAAAGCGAGCAAGAAAAATGACAATTTTCTTGTATTGCCCCAAAACGGCTAACGCTACCAGATTCGCTTTAGATGCATAATGTAAGTGATTACAACAGCAGTAGCATCTCCTCAAACTTGCTTCCCTTTCAACCGTGTACGTTTTAAATAATTTGTAATGGAAATGATGAGATGATGTGAGGTGTGTAGCATAGCATGTAGCAGAAACCTTTAAAGGATAGCTTAATTGCCTTGTTTCTTTACTAAAAATTGTACTGACTGAGTATTACATTATCCAGGGTAGTTCTATTCCGTTTGTCTATTAGGACTCCATATCTGTTTATTTAAAACATTTTTATTAATAAAAGTGTGGTCTCGGAAGTTTATACAGTTTTCAAAACTAAGTCAGTCATTTCAAACTGGTTCTCGTTTGCCTCCTCTCTTTCCAAAAACACATCTGCATTTAATTGTATTCCCATTTGATTTCTACTCCAATTTACATTTAAAAAATAACCTTATTGCAGTTATTTACAGTTGCAGAAACCTTTATTTATCTAGATTAATTTATATAATGTGACAGTAATATTCTCATTTTAATTCATTTGAAAGAGCCCTTTAGCTTGAAATCTAGAAAATAACTTGAATCAACAAATAACGCCTGATTTATGCATTTTAAAAAAGATTTCATTTGATGCTTTTCATTTCATTGAGAAAATACTCAACACTCAAGTTGATTACCTATGATAATGAAATTTTCTCAGAGTGCTCATTGTAGAAATACTTTTGAAATCTTTTTAGCGCATAAATTATTATCTCGTTAGTTCGGCAGAGCTCAATTACTACATAATGTCCCAAGTTAAAGTACACCTCACGTTTTACGTTTCCAAACCTTTCCCAAAGCTAAATACAGTGTGTCATGTGCAACTTCTACTCGCGTAAATAATGTAATCTGCATATTTACATATTTATGTAATGTACTCCCATAATAACTAACTAGACCTTCATAAATTAGGTCAGGAAGTAAGGCCCAGGCTAAGGGTAAGAAAGTATTAACCTTTTACTTTTTATAACAACTATCGGCTTAGTCACGCTTTCTTCTATATTTTGCTAAGTATTTAAATGATTACTTAATGTGTCTCGTTGAGTTAGAGCTCGAGCCAAACAACATCATGATTTATCAATATTAGTAAACATGAAACCTAATTATAATTAAAAGATGTAAAAACTTTCTAAAAAATCTTTGGGGAGCTTCTCACGAACGCGACACACTTTGTTAAGTTGCATGTCGATTCCACGAGGCTAAAATTAACTTTAAGAAGTAAACCCGTAAAAGTTATAAAGCTAAAGGATTTCTTTGGCATCGTGGGATCAACATTCGAATTGGGATTCGTTTCATTTTAGAAATGACATAGGGACAATAAGCAAATGATTTACTTTTGACTGGTAGGATTTAAAGTAAATTAGATAATTTTACTTCTTTAGAAGGATCAGACTCACAGTTTTGATATGAAAAGGTATAGAGGCTTTGACTTTCTTCCTTCCACTAGAGTGGAATTAGATGGATATTGGATAAGTAAACTTTTGACGCTGAAAGCTTAGCCAAACCAAAGCATTCATTATATCTTATACTTACTTCTGCATAAGTCATTTCTGATGAAAAGTTTGAAAAATTTACGAGATTTAAATATATGAAATATTTAAGCTTACCAAGGACAAATTCTAAATTCCCTAATGTAATTTAAAATTCTAAGTAAAGAAACAGAAAAAACCAAGAATGACATTGCAATGTGAAACGCAATTCACGTGAATTGAAAGTTAGGGGAAACCTCACGTGTTAATGATAAGTTAGTAATAGGCTTTCTCAAAAGTACGAGTGCATTAGGCTAGTCTAAAATTAAATTTTCTCTAGAAAACTTACACAAAATGCTTTCTAAATTAATGATTGCTCCTTCTGTTCTTCTTGGCTTTCTTATTACTTTCTTATTTCGTAGCATTATCTCATTTGAATACTTAAACTTACTTTCCTGGGTAAGGTACTCTCCAAAATATCTTGTATGCTCTCACAGTATTAGTATTAGTTTACCTCCCGATGGAAAACATGATTTTGTTTGATCTCATCAAAGTAGAGTATATTAAACAGACTTTTCCCTAGCGAAGCAATGATGAAAGTACCAGATTCTACGACGCATTTTTGTATTAACCTTCAATATCTAAGAGAATTATAAATAGTACCAATACTTAAACTACTTACCACGTAAAATAATTTGTTTTTAAGTTTATGCTACCTAATCCGTCTTTGAAAATAAAGGAATAAAATAACTCCTCCTTTTCCTTGTTAGCTCTCGCAAGCTGCTTATGACGCAAGTAAAATTACTCAATTGCGAATTTTACTGCCAGTTTTACCTTGGCTTGTAGCCCTTATACGTATAGCTTTATTGTTAATGCACCTGATAAACCAAAACTTTGCATGGAATTAACCTTCGGTAGGAAACATCCATCTATTTTAAATCCTCCTCGTTTGGATCCTCCCTATCCTCCATCATATCAGCAAAACAATATTACCGTTTTGCCACTCCACATTTCAACTGAAATTAATGAGCGTTTGAAATCGATAAATGCAAGTGAATCCAAGTATTTATGTGGAGACTTTGGCCTCGTTGCCATTTCCTACGTTTTGGACTTTACTACGCCAATGAGTTTATACCTAGGTTGGTCTAATAATGATGATGACATTTTACTGACGCAACATAATTTAACCCGAAAAATGAAACAGATATTTACTCTCCGTCTTCTTTGTCCTTTTTTAAACTTAAAACGAGACTATCGAAGATTCTAGACCTTTTTCAAGATCAGTATTTACACCAGAAGACTTTCCCCGTTTCTCAAAACTACAATCCCATCACTTCTATCTACTTTCATCCAGATCGTGTCTTAAGCAACTCATCAAAAACTCATCAAGTCAGAGGAAAGAAACAGAAGCATCATTTGATTAAATTCTTTCAAGAAAAATAAAATAAAAAGACAATTGGAGGTCGGTCTTCGTGCAAAAAGGTGCTGTGAAATGTCATGTCAATGCCAAATCTATTTGAAATAAATTCAATCTGACTTCATGATTGTGTAATCTGTAAAAAACAGATTATGAGAATGGTTTCAAAAACTTTGCGAGGAAACGACGATGACGATGTAATGTCTGTCACTGCCAAAACTTTGAAAAGTAATCCTTCCTCCCAGATCTAAATTCAATACATACCGCAGCACCTAAACCTTTTTAAAAATGGAGATCTTCGAGCTAACTTTTTCGGTGCCGGAAATAGGCACTGCATTTCAAAAACGTGTCATGAAAAAAAAGGTGGAATGCAGATTGGAGAGTAATATAGTAGAATAGGATCATTTCTTCATGACAATACAAATCCTAACGGATTCATGTCTGGTCTGGCAATGGCATACTTTTCTTCGCGACTCACAAAAAGAAGGAGCCTAGCTAGATACTTGCTACATGCACCAATACTCAAAGATAATCATCATTTTTTTACCTACAAACATATTCTTGTTGAACTGGTGACATTTCCAACAATTTAGAAAAAACTGTCTCTGGCTCCCTCTGAAAAAGAAAATTAGTCTTTAAAAAAAATGAAACGTTATTGTTTTCTCATGAGGTGATCATTAAATGTGAGCATGGAGTAGGCACGCGAAATTTTGAACTAGTTCGTAGCAGTCGTTGGAAATAAATGGAGGTTCTGCATTACTAGGGCGAAAAAGGGCAAGGCATGGAATCCAAATGGGAAAATGCATCTAGCAAGCATACATACTTTCATAGCTCATTTCACTTTATTGAAATTCGAAAAAGTCATTATTCTTCTCCACTGTGGCTTGTACTCTTCTTGGAGCATGAACAATAATAATTATTCAGAAGAGTATGTAGGAGCAGGGCTCGCCCCATTCCAATTACAGTTTTAACTAATTTTTAAATTTAAACTCAAGAGGTAAAATCAGGATGTAACAGGATGTGATGTAAAGGAAACTAATTGCTAGTTTGAATGGATGAGACAGGTCGTAGGAAAAAAATTGTCGTGACCATCATCTTTTCATCCTCATCATTCCTCCCATCGTATGTCATTAGCCATACAGCCTGTGCAGCTATGGCTTTGGCATTGGCACACGACTCCTCCAACAAGTCCAACTTGTTCTCTAGTGACAAAATAATAACTTTGGAGACATATCTCAATTTACAATCATGAATCATTGGGATTCTAATGTTGAGCCTTATGAAATAATGTGAATGTAGACAATGCAAACGTTGTTCTGGTGATCACACCTCCCCAGTGGCATAAATGGCGGGTCCAGTCAGACTACAACATATTTCATGCCATAATTTTGCCAAGATTTATCAACTGACTTGTTAATGTATTCCTTTCAAGAACCAAATTCATAAAATCCAACCAAACTATGCACAAAGCAATAAATCATAACGTGGTTATTATACTCCACAAATATTATCTAAAATGACGCAGGTCGTTTGATAAAAGTTAATACACTACATATTAAAAATAATTATACACTTAAGCCTCTTTTACTGCTTTTTGTCTCGAGCGAGCTGAACAATGAACAAAAACGTAGAGCACGTAGAGATTAAGCGAAGTGGGCCTGTGTGGGGTGGAGTGATGTGGAGTTAGTGTCAACTAACGAGACTATTTTTATCAGTGTCCTTGAGCCGCGTGTCGCTCTCGCTCACAAAAGGAATTTAAATTGACAGTGTGACGATAATCAGACAATTTTCATATAATTCTACGCAAATATTTTATCAATTTTTTTTTGTCTCAAGCAAATATAAATATCACAAATCACAGGAGCACCGTACCGTACTATTAGAATCAAGTGCATCGCCTCCATCGTCATCATCATTATAAACTTGTTTTGACATGAAACTAGTGCCAATACCGTTAAAATATGGGTTAGTATTAGTAAGTGCTTTAAAAAGTTTTCAAAAGTGAGCATTTCTAATGTACAAATTATGTGTTTTCTATTTCTCACTGGGGATTAATAAAGAAAAATAAAGTTTAGATTATACAATGAATATGCTTGTTTCCTTCTCATTTTGGCTATAACCATACAAAATAATGATATCCACTCACACAAAAAGTATCACTGATAGTACACTCCTTTGATACTTCTCAACTCTTTGCCACTCATTCGCATTCTCATAGCTTTTGTCTGACCGTGCAGAAAATAATGTTGTGTTTTTTGGCACTCGGACAGAAATATCGGAGGAAAAATCTCTTCTCTCTCTATCTGAGTGGTGTCAAGTCAAGCGAGACAAAGAGGAGTTGATGAGGTGGCTAAATTATCTCTCTTCTCGGTTTTTACTCTTGCCATTAAACCTTCTAGGTATTGATGTCCTTAGGTAATCGTGTTGTGATCCAAAAGCCAAGTCATTAAGATAATATTATGAGTAAAAATGTAATGAAAGTTTCGAGAGTAGGAAATTTAATAAGAAATAATAAGCTAAATTGTAATTCAGGGGATTTCTCTACTGAAATTTATGGGCGTCGATAAGTCCGCTAACGAATATATTTATTTTTACGGTGTGATGGAGGCAGAATAACACTAGTATTTTTTAGGCTAGATCACAATATGTATCCTTGTCACATGGCCTAAGACCTCGGGGTCGACCTGACCCAACTCTTCATCTTCTAGGAAGACAGAATTGGATGCGTTGTACGAAATAAACTCATTCAAGCATTATGTAAAATTAATATTTTCCGTAAATCCATGCATGTGGCGAAAATTCCTGTTATGTGGAAGAAACGCCTACATGTATATTCCATATGCATGAAATTTCGGATATGACTGCGAATTTGCGAACATTTCTTTACCTCCCACAGTACACGAAGGGAACAGATGCGTTGTGAAGTAATGACTTGACTACTGAGGACTTTAGTGGTGCATTGGTGCATGGCATGTCGAATGTAGATTGATCACCTTCATCAGAATTGTAAATTGTGTAGATGTTCTACGTGAATGAATCAACATGAACGAGTCTCTCTGCCTTCTGCACTTTCCTTTAGGCAAGGATAGCTAAGTGCAAACTTTCTAAAAAAAAACTTGCAAAACTGCTTAGTGAGATTACGGACGAAATCAAACTCATTTTCTCCCTATTGAGTGGTGAAAGATGATGAAGTTGAGTTAACTGCGACTCGTTAATCTTTGAAAACTTTTCTTTACACTTGTGCAACTCCAAGTATTTTGAAACATCAAACTTAGCGGCAATTTTGGCTGCCACCTTTCATTACTAGAAACCAAAAACAAGTAACGAAATCAACAACCACAGAACTCATCGTTATTATGTATTATAGTGCTACTGCTTATTTTTTATTAAACTGGCCAATTCATTCCAATTCCAAATTTGTGAAGACCATCTTCTACCACCGGATAGATATGTAGTTGACTGATATGTATATAGTTCAATACCAAATCATCAGCAACAAATCTTTTAGGGAAAAAATTTCATATCACTTCTTAATTATGTCTGGGAAAAGTTGCCCCACTGCAGAGGAGGACACAGGCAAACTGGCATTAGTTGAAGTAGTATGAAGCAAAGCAAAAGGACTTCCATTATTAAATTCTATAGTTTTAATCTAACGTTCAATATAAAAATCATTTTTTTTTTCAAGTACAAAATTCTGAATACCAACATAATCTATTCAAGATTGTAAGATAGTAATACGTTTGCCAAAATGGCAGGTTTTGCGGAAGCCTACTTAAACATACTTATTGTTAGCTGTTTTTGTAAAGCATCTATAGTCAATTATGAGTTGAATAATAGACTCTTGAGCAACCTAAATAAAAGAGCTTATCTGCAGATTTCTCCCAAGATTTCAAGTGTACAACGAAAAAACTATGACATGACAAGGATAAAGCAGAACAAAAGCTTGTAGAAACCAAGAAACCTACCGTCTTCATTATTCTGACTCAATCACTGGAAAATATTTCAAGGACTTTTTGGAATTCTTTATGAGGCTTATCCGCAAATTGCCGTTTAATTGAATGGAGGGTGATCAAGAATTAAAATTACGCAAAAACTAGATACCTGTGCGGCAATTTTTTCTTTTTCACGTGAAATGCGAGTGGAACATGAAGTGATCTGTTAATATGACGTAACTTACTAAAGTTTGCGTACGGTTCTTATATATGTAGCTACGATTTTTATGACGTTGGGTTAGACTGTACCTCCTTGAATTTTTTAGCCAATCAGAAAAATTAGTTATTGAGGAAGTGGAAACTTCAATTTAAAAAAATACATCATCGAAATTGATCATGTGCTAGTCTGTCACGCGTTAGGTTTTTGCCCAGTGAGTAGGAAAAAATGTTTGACGACTGGAAAGAATGTATCTGGATAAATAAATACCCGCACCCAGTATACACCCCTATTTTCCACTTCATATTTTGGAAAATTTTTTAGCACAAGTTAAATAAGAGTACAATTTAGTTTAAAAGAAAATGCATGTTGTTCCTGCTGCTGACTCATGCTTTGTCCTTACTAGCAGTAAAAGAAATCATTTACTGCAGACGAATTAGTTCCAGAACATGTCCAATTTATTTTGCTCTCAAGATCGTCAAAGATCTGTATATACTTCAAATTTTACAAGCTCTATTTTTCCTAACGGTTGGAGACTTTTGGATTTAGAGGGGAGGTCATCGTGCCTCTGAATATGATTACTATGTTGCTAAGGCGGTTATGATGACTCTTGATGTCGACTCCTAGGAAGTGTTATGGTTTTTGATCATACACTTTATGCTACTTATTCCTACTCCTCGCTATTTATCCATTTCCAGAAATATTTTAACGACTTCGTTTCAAGAAAAAAGATGGAAAAATAAGTAGGTCTCCACTTGATCATGGCATGCTTCCGCTTCCTAAAATCATACGTGATATGCTTAGTAGTCAAAACAACCGGAAAATATCATAATATACATCATAATATAATATACATTTTTACTCCATCTTAAAAATCTTCCCAACAACATCTTATCTCAGTGGTTTTCATATTGTCATTGTTCTAGTTCCCAAGCAAAAACTTATCCAAATCACGAGGCTTTTCCTCCAGTCATAGTTCCTGGAAATAATGTTCATATATAGGAAGGAAGTAACCAGGGTAACAAACTTGACTGGAGAAAGTAAAGCATACCAGGCACTTGTTGAAGCAGAATAATAATGGGATTCTTCTTCAAACGCCTTCTCCTTCGTTCTCATTCTCGTATTTCATCTTGAATACCCCCATGATTCGCCCAACTTGGCATGATCTGCCCTGCTTTTCCGTCTTATTATCTGTATTTTTATTTTATATCCTTCACGTTCTCCATTATCTCAATCCACGTAAATCCTTTTCATCTTGTCGCCTTTTTAACAACTCTGACTTATCTTTCGCTTTCAAGCGTACTTCCTACGGTTTATTAAAGACTCTGGAATGTAATTCTGAGAAAGCCTAGAGCAACTTTAGGTCTCTTACATTTAAAATGTATATTACTTCCTGGATTCCACTCCATTTTCAGTACCCACCAAGATCCACGCCTACGTAATCCTGTACCTTAGTACGCGTTCATGTTTTGTTTGAAAATGTTTGTTTCGTATCTATTCCTATTGTTGACTTGACAAATCTTTAGACTCATGTTGGACCAAGTTATTTTGGGTTTTGTGAACTTACAAAACTTCTCCATTTACGCGATTCACTCCAGGAAATAAAATCCCGCTTTGAACCATAACACAATGATGGCAATCACAATAAAAGGTATACTTGGTGCCATTCTGCAGAAACTGCAGTTTTTTATTTTTTTACATTCGTACATCCATATAATGAAGGTTTAAATAAAAAATAGATAATGACTTTTGAAAATCATTCCAACGAGCTGAAAAGAGTAGGGTTGGGTTATATCGTTGTAACATGTTCCAATATATCTTATCCTTGAAAAATCCATCATTTCCTCTGAAATTCTGAAGGATATTGTTCACACGATACTTGTTAGTTTCATTATCTCATTTGGAGGTCTCACAGTTATAATTACATGAGCATACTTAGTTCTTCACTTTTGAAAGAACTTTTTCCTTTGCATCACACTATCATGATAATCACGAATTGTGTTGATGGGGAAACGCCATTGGAGTAAAAAAAGTACTGTGCAGTATTGTAAAGGCCGAAAAGCCCACACATCAACTTTTTTAACGTTGTTCCTCTAGCCAATATAAAAATACATTTTTCCTATTTTCCTTGTTAGTTTTACTTGGACAAAGTACATACGTAACGAGGCATGAGTGACTAAACTAAACTGAGAGTAATGTGATACGACGAAAATATAGCAACGCTCTTTTTCCTTAACCATATCTCTTCTCGCAAAATCATTGAACACTCACACTCACTCACCGCAGGCTTTGAGGGAGGTTCAGCATTAAAATGGTTTGTTTTGATGAGGATGCGTCTATAAAAGTATCATTACCATTGATTACAAATTACAAGGGAGGCTCTTACCTACTCGGGAAAAGTAAGCAAATATTCAACCACGAATTGTATAAGCAGTGATGGTACACGGCGAAAAGTGACTTACATTAGACGCTGGTTCAATCCACTGACCAGAATCAAATTCTGCTTTGAAAACTCGGAACTTTCATTTTGCAATCTACCCATTTCACCTATGTTTGAACTGGAAAATTGTTTAACCTGCATGGTTTCTGACAGTGAAGAGTGGAAACTGGGAAGCTAAGGACGTGCTCTGGCCTTGGGCCATTGAACAAGGGCAGATTAAAACATTAACATTTTCAATGGGACTAAAGGCCATCACCACTATCCATTTTATAATCTAATTCGTTCGAGTAGGCATTAAAAATAGCAATAAGCCTTAGAATCCCCTAGTCAGTTGGTTGAATTACATTAATAAAAAGCATTTGTAAAAAGAGAATGACTTGCATTAAGTTATGTACCGAAGGAGGCGTAAAACTTGTGTTCTGTCTTGTATTCGCAATATAGTGACAGTAAAACTAATCTAGCACATTTCGCCTAAGAAGAGTATATCCGATTGCATGTTTCATGGTTTGCGACGAAGACAGGGGAAAAATTACCTTTTTCCTTGTTCAATTGCCGTTATAATCTATCTCATCTTTACATGAGCTTACAGGAAGGAAATTTTTCAGCAAACCTGAAACCCAAAGCTGGTGTTTTGTGCTTGCAAAAGTTGCAAACTCCAAATAATTCCCTTTGGCTCCGCTTCACCTTTTTATTTCAAATCAGTGGAAGGAACTTTTCATTTTACTTGCCTGGCCTGCTTGGCTCAGCTTAGTTTGGCTTTGGCGTGCTATTGCCATATCCATTTCAAAATAAATACTCTTTGTGTTTGAAACCAACGCGTTACATTACACTTCTCACTCTTGTTGGCTTTTTTGGCTTGGCGCAGTTGCTCAAAGCAGAGGGAAAAGACGTTAGAAAAAAATACGTAAATGAAATGACATGATGACTATAGCCAATTAGAAATATACCTTGCGCAAAAGATACATTTATTTAGGTGATGTAAAGCGAGAATATGTAGATTAGCTAGGTTACTTATGTCTCCGAAGGGAAAAAGTTTGCGACCAATCTAAAAAATTTACTTCACTCTTCGTTTGAGATCCATTGAAGAGCACTCTGTCTTTCACCCGTACTCAATATACACCTCGACTCTTGTTTTGTTGGGATAATCTGTACTGATTCTTACATCATCATTCAATTACATCCCGTTTCCATATTACGAATTTAAATTGAAAGGCAGAGGAAATTAAATAACTGGAATTGTTTGCAGTTAAGAGCACTCTGTCTTTCACCCGTACTCAATATACACCTCGACTCTTGTTTTGTTGGTTTTGGATAATCTGTACTCATTCTTATATCATCATTCAATTACATCCCGTTTTCATACTACCAATTTAAATTGAAAGGCAGAGGAAATTAAATAACTGGAATTATTTGCAGTTCGACTGAAATTTTACGACTGAAGCTGCTCCTCGATCCCTTCACTGACAAGTGTGAACAGAAGAATAAGCTTACAAGCTTAGTGACCTACATTATTCCTTGATTGAGTTACTGCTGATAATAAATTAGTAATTAATTTGTTACAGTTCTTGGACTTAATTCTACAGGTAAAAATCGTTTTTATTTTTACTTTCAAACTTTTTCAAACGCTTTAGATAAAATTTTCCTGAAGTCTTTTTAGTTTCCACTATTCATATACAGCTGTTTAAAAACAGTCAGAAAAAGGTTTCTTCATTAAAAAAACTTATTTTTTAAAAGAAAGTTGAAAGTTCCGTGCAATTAATGAAACCCTCTTTAAATAATTTTACTAAAACTAGAAGAGTGAAAAAGAATTTCTTGTAGCGTAATCAAGTTAAGTGACTAAAGAAAAGAAAGTGCACTTCACTTGATGTAGTCCTAATTTAAAAAGTTCATGAATAACCTTGAAGAAAGAACACGAGCAAGATTTAGTTTTAAAATGGTCCAACGACTTTCTACAGCTTTCTTCACTCCTGCATATTTGAAACGCATGCAGTGTAAAATTTGTTGACAGCTTTTCCTTGAACGCTCTTCAATTCAGTATCTCATAAATGCAGGCTTTCAGCTCTTTCATCAAAAGAACTAGAGACAAAAAGACAAAAAAGACAGAGTCCAAGGCAAACTCTAATAATTATGATTAATGTGTAGGCTTTTTATATTTGCTCGCAATTTGTCAAAGCTCAAACTTCGCAATGTGGATAATTAAAGCTAACTTGTGTAAATAACCAAGCGCACTAGGGAACAACGGGTCTGATATTTTAGATGCTTGCATTTGTTCTAAGCATATAGTTAATTCTTGTAAATGTATGTTTGCTTTTCATCCTTGGTTTATTTCAGACAGTACATTCCTTTAGTCTAATAATTAGCTATTATTTGCAATTAATTAATTCCAGAAAATAAACAAAGGGAGTAGTAAAGCTGATTTCTCCAACGGGAAATCAACGTGACTATTACTCACTGATAAATGTCACCTTAACCTTCTATATCGTTGTGATCCCTAAAATATTTTTTCCTTCCCAGGGAAAAGAACTTTTCCTAAGAAATACCATCCTTATTCGGGAGTGAACGACCCATTGTTTCCTCTTCCATATAGACAATTGTCTGGTCCTCACAATAGAAAAAGTTTAAGTTCAGCATGCATGCACCTTAGACCGTTGTCATAGTATTTCACATAGCCCCTAAGTCGGCTCAGGTGTAGATCTGTCGCACCTCTAGGACCACTTTATTCAATTAGACCTGTGGTTAATAAAGTACCTTAGCAGTTCTACACAAAAGAAAGCACCATCAATAAAGAAAATTTTTGTCATACCATAATGGCTGGAAACAGAATCAAGGGAAAAGAAATTCCGCTCAAAAAAACTTTTCCCAATCTCACTAACAAGAATAAACTATAGAAAAAGCATGAAAGCGAAATAAAACGCTGCTAGCCACAGCTTCATAAGATACATGACTTGCAACTCAATTCATTTTTGTCGAGCTAAGTTAACCTCCCTTTTCCAATGCAGCAAATGCAAAACTTGAGTTTGCTGAAATTGAGAGGTGAAAAAATTCTTTTGTATGAAGTACTAACACAAGAATTCCCTAGTTTCGTTCGAGTAAAGAGAGTAATCTTCTTCGACGTGTCAACTCTACTTAAGTTAATTATAGCATTTTTCCAAGAGATAGTATCCTCTCAGGCCCCAGACTCTTTTTACAAACGAAAACTCTTCATGCTAGGAGCAATCGTAAGAGCTAATCCGAAGAGAAACAGTTCCCGCTGTCGTTGTCACCACCACCACCGGAAGGTCTAACCGTACTTACATTCCATTCACTTCTTGACTACAATATAGGCTTTAACGAACGGCTCATGATTCTCATTTCTGTTACCGCACACGCTGCAGCCTGCAGTATTTTCTGCCATTTCCTTTTCCCTTCCTCATTTCATTCCATTTTCCATACAACTCAAACCTGACAAAACAAGCTTTGTCTACCCGAGCAAAGTTGAAACGATTGCCAATTTTTTTTACTTTAGTCACCGGGATCATCATCAGTGATGCCATTTAGCTGCTAGAGAAAAGAGTAAAGTGGTTCAACTCAAAATCGTGCACCAAACCGAAATTTATTGTTTTCACAGCTCATTCTCACCATTTTGAAAATACCATTTGCATAAAAACAACTAGAGTTTTCCTTGCCAATTGAGTCAAGCCAGTCAAGGAAGAATCCATTTTGATTCTTTTTTTCTAAACACTCAGTCCTTTCCTAACACTTCATAGCTTCTATGTAGGTACACTTTCCCCATTACTAAATAGAACAATGAACGTTACCCTCCTCTCACGTCAAACTCAGAGCGTCATGTAATCAGCTTGCTCTGAAAAGGAAAGGTCAATGGGAACTGTGAACCGAGTGGAAATTAATACGTTTGTTTTATGACAAACCGCAAACAGCTCCAAATTAAGAGACCAAACAGTTACTTTTCCTTTTGATTACCAACCTAATTACGGTGTTTTCCTTTTTGGCTCATGAGGTATTAATTATCAAGCCTTAATTCCAGTGAAAGTTTACGATTCCATGAATTATATGCTATGAAAACAAAAGATTTGTTTTTCAACTGCTGCTGCTAGTATATTTTGATCAATTAGACCTTTTGTAAAAGAAGTAAACTACAATTTTTAGAAAAGCTTATTAAGAGCTTAATGGTCCCTACTGTTGATGCTTAGATAGCTCCATAGAATGTTAGCAATGACTAAGTACCTTATCTTATCTAAAGGCATTTTCCAACTCATATTTCCACATCCGTTTCTCAAAACAATGATAATGTTGTCGTCATTTCGAAACTGGCATTATTACGATACATTATCTAGTTACCCAACTCTGGAAGGAAAAGGATATTTTATGAAAACAAGGCATTAATCTAACGCTACAGAGATTTCTAATGAGATACAAACTCCTCTTTCCAAACAAAAGATCTTCTCCATACTCATTACCAAACTTAGTATTTATCATTACAAACAGTTTGGAATTCTGCTGGTCTTACGCAATCTCTTTTCTTGAGCTAATAGGGCTAATAGGCCATACTCTTTAATAGGCTGGTCCATATTTGTATTTTGTTGCTTGTTTCGACACTCTCCGGTATTTTTGTTTTCTGAACCCATCACCAATTCGCATTTCGCAAGCTGAAAATTTTGAGCCTGGTAATTTTCCATTTGAACATTAAATATGGTGCAGTAATAACAGTTGACATTAATGCCTAGAATTTTGCTCAATCAGGAACGTAAATGGGTAGTTAAAGAGACAGGTTAAGGAGCTCTAGTCAAGCTTGTTCACGTTGTGTAAGGTTAATGGCATAGAGGCTTTTATTCAAAAATTTCTTGCGGTGTTTTACGTAATGCGAATACATGGTGCTGTTTGATGAGCAAAGTAAGATGGAAAAGTCATTATAATAAAGTCAGAATGGGCTTTGCTTAAAATAACACAATCATTTTAGCATGCGAGGCGCAGCTAGAAAAGAGAATCAGAAAAGCAGGAAACACAAGGAAATGAAATTACCGTCCTTATTTTTTTTATTAAATTAAGCTTTTATCTGCTTATGTGTCATGAAAGCCGCTTTGGCTTCACTCACGGATTTTGAAAAGTGTAGTGGTATATGATGGTAGTTGGAATGATCTTCTGATCGAAATTCATAGCACGGGAACCTTGATGAGGATTTACTGTAATTTATCGGATTTGTCATTGGATTGAATAGACACGTCAATGGTTAGATGGAGCGTTTGAATAACAGAAAATTATCGCGCTTATTGGATGACACTTGATTATATTAAGGCATGTGAAGGAAAACCCTGAAATAGAGTAATAATTTTCGCTTTTGAAATGATATTTTCAAAAGATTTATCCCATAATACTTAAAATCAAGTCGTTATAGACAATTTTCGCGAAGAAAAAATACCACGAGGGCAACATCATCATCCTCATTACACTAACTACTATTGCAATTTTCTGGCTTGGAAATCAGATAATGGGATTTTGGAAAGTAGCACACAGAAAAGAAACAAGAGATTCGGAAGGAAGAGACGTGGCAGTGCACAGTGTGCGTGGGCATCCATTAACTTTACACTGACGTTATTTTAGTTTTTCGTCAAGTTGGCCATGAAATGAAAGGAGATGTTGCGTTACAATGATGAGGATGATGCTATGCCATCATATACCTCGGCAGGACACGGCGTTGTCAACTTGTCACTACATAAAGAATGTAGTGAAGTGAAGGATGAGTTCGCGTAGTAAAACGGTCGGTGGCATCACCAAAGAAATATTTGTCTCAGGGAGAATCGAATACTTTCATGTGTAAATGAGTTTCTCGAACCATCTTTTACGCTCTGGAGCATCACAATGCTTTATATTGTTTTACAAGCATGAGACGAATTTTATTGACAACAGATTTATTTTAAATTCCAAAAGGGAATATTGTTGAAGTCCGTCGACCGGAATCAAACGGGTTTTCGAGTACTTTCGAGAAAGGATTTATTGATAGATTGCTTATTGAAGCGTAGGTTATGATCTTTTGAAAATAGATTCATGACATAGTAGCTTCTCGCTATTTAGGTAGAAGAACAGACTAGAACATTTCCGAACAACTTTCTGTTAAATTAAGATCGGTTGAGGAAGAAAGAGACTTGAGAGGATTACCCATATCTTAAATTACAACATTATTAAACTCCTGACCTGACCTCAATCCTTACGTGTAGAAGGGTATTGACATCAGATTTCATTCTGTAATGACATAATCTTGATCCTATTCAAGCGAATATATTAAGGGTGAGAAATTCACGTTGTTACTCGCATCTTATTTATGTTTGGTTGTTGGGTAAATAGTGTTCAATCTGCTTTGGAAAAGATCACGTGTTAGAACATTCCTTCAGTGATCATCGACTCATCCTTTGAAAATGCCACTTTATGCGTTTACAGGTTTCTTTTGAAAACTCAAGCATCCCAACTGGAATTTCATTCAAAACCCATAAGTAACTTAAGTTACAAATACTTCTCCTAACGCCTCTTTACTAGTCTCAATAGAAATAAAAAATTCCATAGAGGATTGCCTAAGCTTTCACTTTTTACGGCTCACAAATATGTACATATGTAAATAATACACATAATATTTATTTGCTCCCAATTCGTTTGTTTGTACCTCTGGTTTGCGCTTTTACCACAATTTTGGCGTTGGGCCTATATTGCACATTTCCTTTTCATAGTTGCTTCTTTCATAATAAAATCCAGATGCAATAAATGACTAGCTGAGTGGACTATTCATCAAAGTAAAAACTAGACTGCACATCCCTCATCTAATTATTTCCAAATTATTTTTACCTTTGGTTGTAATATCCTACCCTAATAGGGCTAAATTGGTTCTATCCGAAGAGCGTATTTTCTTTTTAATATTAGATTAAGCTAATATTCCATATATGAGTTTATGAAACAATCTCTCTTGCTTTCTATTTTTATCCAGGTCCACTAATTGTTTATCAAGGAAATCCTAAGGAAGGGTCAGTAACCTCCTAACTCCCCACAAAATAAATAAAAATGGGTGATGGCGGAGATTCCGGAAGTTTTGCTGGTGCACCACCAAAAAAGAAGATTACCCAATTTGTCCACTGGGCCAGGCCTAAAAGCTCCCTTTACGAGTACAACTACGACTACGGAGCATACTATTACCGTCCAATGATTGACTACTTGGACCAGCGATCTCGCGGTGTACGCTCCGATATTCCCGTGCCTCAATATTGGGAGGAGAGGGCTCTCCGTGCACAAATGGATCGTACCAAGAGGACATCCTCCGTACGAGTAAATAGGGATGATGTGCTCCTCCAGAGCATTAGATCTAGTCAAAGTCATTATTTGGTTCACGCCAAGACCACCGCCAGAAAGTTGACTGTTGGTTATTAAATTATCAGATACGAATGGGATAAAAATAAATTCTATTTGATCATCTTGTACCAAAATAATATTTATGTTATAATACCAATATTACTGTACACAAAAATAACAATTTCTTTTCATTTAGTCTCACTTTCTCTCTATAGAACTAACTCCTCAACTTTCGTCTTTATGTTTCGCCTACGTCGTAGAAAATATTATTGTTAGTTTCTCCGCTTGCTTTCTCTTCATAACTTTCTTTTTTAGGGAGGCTCTGCGTCAAAGCTTTACTCGCTTGCTATATATATCTATCTATTTTTCAATTCTATCATGTCACTAGACGTCGCTACTCTGTCTTACCTTCTTAACTTTCACTAAAGAGCAAATATTTTCTTTCATCTTGTCTACGATTTTTCTTTGCTGCTTCTTCTCTTTCATCTCATCTGCTTCTTAAACGTGACATCACTCACTTCCAATAAACCAAAGATAATATTATGCATATAGGCACACTAAATAACGCTGTTGCTATTTTTCTTTCTATGTATGCATATGCTTATCACTAGCTTGCTTATAAATAACCTCACACTCAAATTGTCTCAATAGAT
>JAANSQ010000458.1:0-23915 GCA_036850885.1 Lepidocyrtinus dapeste
CTGACGAAATCTGCAACAATTATATTTTGCAAACTCTAAAAATCAACAGAATCAGTAGTAATATCTTGGGCCAGAAGGTAAGTGATATCATATCAGAGGGCGTCGTGTTTCGATTACTTGCCCTAAAGTTCTGTTTGTTGCGCAAGGTTTGTATGTAAGTATTTAAAGAGTGCATGGAATCTCATTCCGGGGGTATACTATGATAATCCACTTCCTCCCTACTTTTATGGCTTCCGTTTTGCACTACCTTCACCAAGATCATTTATTTTTCGTACTACACCTTTCCTCCACTACGAAGATGGATGTAAGCATTAAGCCAATTCGGGTGAAGGAAATGGGTGAAATTTTACATCAAGCGAAAATGATAAACTGGCATGTTTTGTTTATTGCTCTTACTCAAGTGAAGTTGTAAAAGGAAATTTTTCAAAGGGAAATGTCATAATGTCATACACTTTACTAGTCAACATTTTATTTTCCCTTCATAGAAATCCAACTGCGTAAAAACACTAACGAAGGTAAAGCATATTCACCCGGAAAGTTTTCACTATTATTTCTTACTACAGCTACCTAATCAATGATGTTATATAGCACACATAATCTAGTTAGCAATGACTCATGTCAAATACTAATTGCATCAGTAATATTTTCAAACGTAATTATCAAACCCTTGCAAAACAACTTTTTCAAATACATGTCTAGTTTCTTTCCTCATAGAAGTTTCTCTCTTCAAGTCAAGCACCTCTGCTGACTCAAGTCTAATTAACTTTTCCAAGTGCTTACACGAATGTCATGTGGAAACTTTAGGGTTTACATCACCTCAGCAAAATAAGGATAATTTTATCTGATGCGACTTCTCCGTAAAGTATGTCTAAGCAAGTGAGAAAAAACTCAGCGGCTGAGTTTTATTGCCTCTTTTCACATAATATCCTCTCTTCTCCTATTCTTAATCGCTTCAAGTCTATTGGAAAACTTTGTCTTTCAATAATTTCAGTGAAAGGAAGTTCACATTGAGAAAGCAAAGGGAAAGGTCCCATATATGTATATTCAGTCATATCATATGAAACTATGGATCTCTAGTTGGATAAAGGTGATCGGAGTTCACAAAACAAAACATCCGGAGAATTTAAATGAAAATTCATAGAAAAAACACTATGCCCCAAAAAACTACTCTACTCGTTGTATCGTACTGGAACCCACTACGTACTACCCATGGGCACTGCCGGAATATTATACATTTACAGAAACACTACAAAGAAAGTCATATAATCACCAGCGAAACGTTTTTTGTATCTAGCAGGTTCGAATTTTGTAAAGAAACGTGGCAAGCTTTACAAATACGTCTTCCCTCTTACTTTCCTCTTTAGATTTACTTATGTCACATCATAAAGGATTTCATTTGCATAATGTCACCAGCAGCACAGCGAGTGAGGGTAAGTATATCTTGTTGTGTGTTCTGTTTAGGATCTAATAGGTTCGCACATGTTATCATTTGGAAAGGTATAATGTCAGTGCAATTTTCTAAAAGAAGTTATTTCGCCAAGCCAATCTTAATATAATCGTAAAGAGGGAGTTCATTAAAAATCATACCCCTTGTCAATCTGAATGTCAGAATAAGATTTCCTCGAAATGGAAATTGGGGATCTTTTCAGCTTTCTTTTCTTCTCATTCTCAAGATCGTTGTAGTAGCTACTAGCTACAGATCCATTGGGATTTTTGGCTGAAAAGAAATATATTATTATGTTTTCTTTTCTCTGAATCTGATGGGATTTTTCTCTCGTTGGGTATTCATTCGTGTTCATGGTGGTGGTGGGGACGGTACATAATCATTTGCATGAACTCTACACCCGATCATATAGATCATATACTTAGGTAAGACATAAAATTGAAATTAGGGCTGAATTTGAAAGGCTTAAGTCGCGTAGGCGTGGATGTAATGATAAACCTCACCAAACTGAAGTTTCACTTGTTGGGTGCTCCATGGGTACTTAACCTTAACTAATTAGAAACTTTATAGATAATTTTCTCTTGTCCATGAGTATTCTCACTACTGAGCTGAAAGTAACTGAGTGTGAGTAACTGAGCAAAAATAATTTAAAAAGAAATTAGAGAAAGTATAAAATCAAAGGGAAAACGCACCTCCTTTAAAGCCTGCTCAAATGAGTGACTTGAAACACGACGTAAACTTCTCCAGAAATTAAGTAAGCTTTGTTGGTGAAACCAAGAGGAAAACCAAGTGTATATCTACTTTCATCATCCTTATTTTGAGCAAAGGTCTGACCATGTCACCAAATATTTCCACTAAAACATTTGGTGAGAGGCATTTTGCGAGTGGCGTCATTAAGAGTGAGAAATTTTTGAACTTTTCGAGTTCACGCTCGACATAGTCTATTAGTTTAGGTTTAGGCTCCTGGAATGAACTGTGTTGATGTTTTTGGCATAACTCTAAACAACAAAGTTGCAATCATGGAAAATTTCGAGAAAGTCTCCTTGAGCTTGACTGGCATTAATAACCCGAATCGCATTAGAAGCCTGACAGGTCTCTTTGGTCTCAGGTCTCTCTTAGAATTTTGTGTTTCTTGAATGATTTTATCAAGTTGATGACAAAAGCAAAGCCACCCAAAGAAATGATGGATTAGTATAGTGAGCAATTGGTAACACTTGCTCTGCCTCTAAATTTTAATGGCGCCCAGACCCTAGTGGTATCATATAAGTGCATGTCCTTGACTCGAAGAATAAATTAGATTTCCCAAGTGCTCTCTTCCCATTTGTTTCGTATCTTTACGTAGAAAAGCAAGTGTTTCTCTTTTCAACGTAAACTACTGAGAAGGTTGAAACAACCAAAAGAAGGGAAACGTTTTGAAGGTTGCGTGTCAAAGAAATGTTTTGATTGGTCTGATGTAAATACTAGTAGATCTTAACGAGAAACATTCTCGTGCGCTCGAAAAGCTTCTAAGAATAAAGACAAGAGATGTTAGTCACGATGTAATACACATTTTCTATTTACTCCCGCTTTATTAAAAGAAAGTTGATGGGTTTCGCTTTCATTTCGTGCTCCATTCCATTGTTGCGTGTAGACTTGTAGACTGTTTAAGAGAAATCTGTTGTGAAAACTTACATGATGGCTTATCTTTTGTTTCTTGTTTTGTTTGCTTTAAGCATAAAAGGATACAAGGTAGTACTTCTATGGCACTTCAATTATTTTCTTCGTGAATTGTTCCACTTTGCGAGATGTCCAGGGAAAAAAACGTATAGATTTTTCTCATTGTGATCCAACACAACAACTCAGGGGCGACATGACGCACTAGCAAAATATCTTTACAGTTGGTAGTATTGGTTTGTTATTTTTCAAGGGACACATTATACAATTTATGGCAATAGGTAATGGCTAGAGTTTTCCTTGCGGAGAAAGTTTTATTATTGGGTCGATGACATGGTGCAAAATAGGAAGGTACAGATTGGGAGATAAAGATAGAGCGAGTCGATTTCTTTTCAAAGTTTTTTGGGCTACGGGAAGATAATGGAGTTCTCATATGGCATTAGTACGATTAACGTTGAATGTGCGCGAGAAGGCTAACTAAAATCTACAGGAAGTACAATTGGATTCAAATGGAAATGGCTCTAACAAGGAGTGTTACGTTATATTACATCACCTGAAATATAACTCCATCTGCCACGATACCATGTTGTCGTGTTACTATGTAATAATGTTTTATTCATTTTACGTTTGTGCTAGAGTAAAAAACATTGTGCAATTACAAACAATGCTCTTGTTCTTCATTTGAGTTGTTACGATGGTATTGTGTAGCGATGGGTGAACGACCCACGCAGAAGCAATGTATATGAAAGTTACCTAAAAAATTAAGTTCATTTTAATGTCACGATTACATCCAGCTATCTAGCTTAGCTTGGAAGGCGAAATGAAGACACAGTATATTGCCTATGAAGAAACAAAATCACGTTAAAAGAAGAAATAACGATAAGTTTTTATTTTTATTGACAATCACATGACACATGTATGGAACCACCACAATGAAACAGTTTGACGAGAAACAACCCCGTAGTCTTCACACCCCAATAAACCCATAACAAAGAACATTTTGTGTGTATTCCAAACCACAAAAACAATAGAGTTTCAATACAAAGAGTCATTAATTAAAATTGGTTTTACGATATAACAACTCACCACCAAACCTATTCCTACAAGTTACATTATATCCTTCATTGACCTTATAATAAGATTTAATACTTTGACATTTAGTAAAAGATACAGGTATATTGTTCTCCATGTATGACCTTATGTACGTACATTACAGAGGTATATAGTTTTCTTATGATTTATACAAAAAAATGATATAATCTTCAAGATTGCATCAGAATATGTACAATTTTCGGGAGCTTCTAAAGCTTTAGTATACGATTTAATTTCCATTTCATATTTCTTCACAGACTCTGATCAATGTCAGTTTACATCATTTTATCTATATCGTCTCATCCCAACAATGAGTAAAAAATACTCTAATATACCCTTTTATGAAGGACCCATTCTAGAAAATATAAAGGAAAGTGAAAGCTTTACAATAATCTCTCACGTTCTTCGTCATCACAATCATCAGAGTCTACCAGTCCATTTTCATCATCATCCGTTTCAAAGGAGTCATCCGTGTTTAAACCCTCATCATTGTCCTCATAGTGTATAGCGTAGTCATAATGATCCTGTGAAACCAGAGAATTCGCTTTGTTCAACTATACACTAAAATACTCAATGCAATACAAGACTAATTCCCCTTTGATATCTAAGACAAATAGGTATCTCAAAGGGAAAGTATTTTCATTTTCTACGGTCAATTTCATTTTAGCTTCCTTACACTTAAACTACATTCTAATTTGCATCTTGAAGGTCACTCCTTGTGTCTTTGTAATGCTAATGAAACTCACCATTTGTTCACGATGAAACTCCAAGACCTCCCTACTTGGAAAGATGCTGTCACATTGGAGACACCTATGGATTAAACAAAAGGAATTGTTTACTGACTGTAAGCACACTTGCATGCAAATCCATAAAAGGGGATTCGAGTCCCGGTCCAATTCACCATTCCAGGAATGCATGACGTAAAGTATTAAAATTACTCAGAAAATCTTCATTTATGCAATAGAACTCTATCCGTTTCTCCAGGGAAGTTTAACATAACTCTCTTCTCAGTACAGTTACAGTAAGGTTTCACTACAAAGGAATTGTTTCTCCATAAAAAAAAAAGTTTGCGACGATTTTTTCCCCTGTAGCCATCTCTCCCACACTTTTCCGTTTTACCAGTTTAGCTCCTGGAGAGAGTGCAAAATGATGTTCTTTCTCTGCACAAACTATATTTTTCTCTGAAAAAGTTACCCTTATTGTTATTAGTATTCAGCGCGTGTAAACTCAATTTCAAAGAGTCAATAGGATCGTCCTTCTTCTTGAGTTCTTAAAAAGTATTATCAAGTACGTACGAACTCTCACTTTCATCCTATTAGGCTTTACATACGTTGTATACATATCTTTATATCCTTTTAGGGAGGTTTATGTTCCACTAAAATTTTTATTGGCTTGAGTTGATTGAGTAATCCACTTATTCCATTTCACCAAACGAACCTATAAAGTATCTTTAGAAACTTTTTGTTGCTTCCTAAATATCAAAAAGGCTCTTTTGATTATGACAAGAATGTAAATTTACACTTTCATTTTGTCTCCCATTTCTCACTGGCACTTGCAAACTACTCAAATTTAATATGCTACAAATACATATGTAAGCGCAGTTCTTTTAATTATGAAACTCTAGAAATTTAATATTTCACGTGGGACAGCATTTCTGTACGGTCCTTTTTTGCTAAAAGTGTAGTAATTAAGTGGATCTTAACTAGTCAAGAGAATGGAAGCGTAATAAAAATTCATGGGAGCACTTACTCTGCCACTACAAAAGGGAATGCCTAGCAGACCGGATATTTTTGCACGCTTGCATTTCCCATCCTTTTAAATGAAAAACTAGAAATTTACGGACTGAAAAGTACGATAGGATTTCCCATTTTTCATCATTTCCGCTACGCAAAGTTCATAAATAGGGACATAGGAACAAAACCTTACCCTATGCAGATATTGTTGTCTTTATAAGAAGGATTACATCATTTTATTTGACATTTTTTAATAAGCAAAGGGTAATTATGATCATTTTTGCAATCTCTGACTCAAATTGAAATGATAATGATATTTGGATGGGGTGAAGATCTTTTCCTAGTTTTGTTCGATTGCTCAACAAATTTCAAATCTCTGGCAAGCAATTTTCTTTAAAACATTTCCACCCATTTCCATTTCTACCCTAGGTCGCTGATTCATCATTTTTTCTCTTTCTCATGAAACCATGATGGAAGGCACAAGTCATTTCCTACATTTTAATTGCTTCCTCACTTCCAATTATTAATATCGAAATGGTGTAAAGAGGAAATGAGGTGTAGAGGAAAATGGAAGTGGTGGATGGATTTCGTAAGCATAAAATAGAAAACGACCTTAGTGGTCTAACCACAGAAGCCTTGGCAAACTTAAAAACAAAGAAAATGAGCAAGGATGAGTTTAGTATGAGCTACTGCAAAGGTATTATTCGACTAGAAACTCCCGTCATATGACGTCTGTTTTTGCAGGAAAGTTTCCAGTTTTTTAATGAAGGCGAAGGCGTTGACAAAACGACAAGCGTAGTCTTACCTATTTATGTTTACGTAATATATAACAGCATCATTATGTCGACGAAACACATCCCCACTTCCTTCTGCTTGGTCGGACATCATTACTCTTCGGATAAATGATGCGAGGCTTATTAAAACAAGAAATGTGATCTGAATTGACAGAGGAATGATAGAAACGACATACGCGTAGGTTTTCAACTGTCTTTTCTGGCATATGTCACATCTCCTAAGCCTGGTAGAATGAGATTGACAAAGTCAATCTCTTCTTATTTTAGCAACATGGCGACCTTTCTTGTCATCTTATTCCCTTAGATATCAACTTTCCTCTGGCCTCTGTGTCTGTACACTCCATATTTTTTTGTGGCCGTGATCGTCAACAGTCAACTTTCAGTATCCAGAGGAAATTGGAAGAATGAAATCAGAGATGACAAGTTTGCCCACATGTTGTCCTCTATAATTTTGTGGAAGGAAAGAAAACTGAGGAAAAATTGTTGCGCCACTGAAAACTCCAAATAAACTGGAGAAGGAGAAAGCAATATGTGGTTTCCCGTTTATCTTCTAGCCATCACTTTTACTGAACCCCTCAACATTTTTTTTCGTCTATAGAATGCAAGAGACAAAAAATATACTATCCCATCATGCCATCATCTTCTTTTATCTTCCCTTTTCTGGCAAAATCGATTGCAATTTTGCTTGTTCCCAACTCAACTACAAAACTATTTTGTGGCCAATGGAATTTATTGCTAATGGCCAAACGCGTATCGGTTCAATATGCTACTTGCTACTGTTTCAAAGCAAGAAAAACGAGTTACCTAGATGACTACAGGCTTATGGGGCAATGCAAGACTGATATCTTAGCCACTTTACGGGATATTAATAGAAGAGACCTGAAAGCAATCAACTTTCCGTAGTTTGGTTCCTTTTCCTAACCAAAACGATATAAAGAAATATTCCTGTTGATATTGTTTACGCATGAGAAGCTGAGAAAAAAGGATTTCTCACAAATGCGAGCAATTCGGTGATTCAAAAGAGAAAACGAGTCTAAGGGATAAGGAAGGAGTCCACTTTTCTTCATTCCTTAAAGCCAATGTCCACTGGACAAAAATATTATCTGCTTACCTTCACCCACTTAAACCACCAGATCATTGTCGGATTCCTTCTTAAATTCTTAGAGAACAGACATACCTACGAGAAAACGTTGCTCCTCGTGTGAACATCCTTATGGGACAATTCATTTAATCTTTTTTATGAGCCCTTCTGGATGAAAGAGAAATAGTTTGGTATGATTCCCCCATAAAAAAGGAACAGATGTAGCTACACCAGCAATAAAAAGGAGACTTTCTCTCAGTTTTGATTTCACGTTTTAACTGTGTAAAGCCTTTTTTCAAAGTGATTTCATCATCACTTTTTCCTCTGAAATGGCTTTACATTCTAAAGTGCAACAAAAGCAATTGCACAAGAAGTAAAAGTTACACTGGAGTGGAGTCACTATTCCAAGTAGTACATTGTAACGGTGTGTCTACAGTTCTGAGTACCAATTGCTATATTCGGTTTCAAAGCATTTCCTGCTTGATTTCAGATTTCGGCTTAATGAGCTTTTGAGCCGTTTTCCAAAGAGCATTATGACCATCTAAATTGTGGTTTTAGAGTACGGATTTTGTATTGCGTTGATTGGTGCTGGAGAGGAAGAAATCTCGTTTTATTTCCGTTTTAATGGCAAATTTTCGCAATGTGCCCAGAATTCAAAATCACAATGTGTTGCAATATTATGAAATATGTAAAGACCAGACCAGACTACGTTTTTTTCTTGTGGTCCATTTAATTAGGGCGGTCTCTGGTCTGGGTCTAGAAAAAGCAATAAGGACTCAGGCAATCGCTTATTATTTGACCTTACTGACCTATGCTATAAATCGCTAAAACTTGCAAAATGTGGATGAGCAGGATAGGAACTGACTGAATGGACATATTTAAATTCTTGATGGTTTTAGTATAGCGAGGCTTACCCATAATGGCGCTTCTTTCTCTGATGATCCGCAAGTTGTTTTAAAGTTGGAAAGCACCTATCACACACGTCACAGGTGAGACGATCCACTTCATCATCTGCACAGAAGAAAAAACAATTAAAAACTGAGCGAGGGATTTCGCAAAACTAGAAGTGCTCCACGTTTTTATTCAAGTCGGTAAATTTCCCAGAGAGTGTAGTGGTAGATTACGTTTTTCTGTGATAATCTGGCGTGTAAAAAGACACTCGTGCAAAGCCATATATGTATTCATTTCTGATGATTTTGCTTTTCGCTGGTTTTTAATAAACTGCCGAAAAGGATTCAATAGAACTCACTCCCCTTTGATTTTTCCGTAGTTTGTGTGGTGGAAGGAAATTCGATTTCCCTTACCGAAAATTTCTTTTGACATGGTTCCACACACTTTAGTATGCTTCCTGAATACCCGTTGGAACTACATACCGTTAAACGTGCACATATTTATATCAAAATTAAGTATGAAATTTGTTCAGGACTTGTGGGAAAGCATAAGTGTTTTGATTCCTAAACTGAACTAACTTTAAGGGGAAATAATTCCCAGGAAGAAGTCTTTAAAGTGCGTTTTCGATATTTCCATATAATATGCTCCTTTGGTGTTAGCGTATGCACCTATAACGGAAACTACCACTAACGGGAGGTACTGTCCTAGTGGGGTATCCTGGGACACACAGTAGAAAATCTAATTTTACTCTGTGGTATCATTAGCCCAACCTCAATTGGAAATGGCATCAAATAGGTATAATAAAAATATAAACTGCCTCAAACTAATGGAGTTTCACCGTAACCATGAGGAAAGGAGAATGGGAAATGAAATCAGGGAAACTGCGTTTGATTGGAAAAACAGCCCTAACTCAGTTTACAATTGATGCTGAAAATGCAATATGGAGGTAGGGTTTGAAACGAGAAAATAAGATCATTTCATTCATGTCATCACAATGTCATCGAATGACATGGAGTATCAGTAAAATGTCGCTTGCCATGTCACTATTTGGTACTACCCATATAGCCAATCGGGAAAGATATTTTCGAATACTCTGATAGGTTTTCCTTTAAGCTTATAATGATTTCAGAGAGCTTATGAGCACAGTAACTGGAAAAATTTTTAGTTATTTTTTCATTTTATATTTCTGTAAGTATTGGACAGTTTCCAAAAAAATGGGAGATTTTTATGCCTTGAAAGGATCCATGTCTTTATCTGTTTTGGCCATTCCTCTAAGCACATTACACCATTTCAACTCAAGAAAACGTGGGATGCTAGGCACCTAAATAAAAGGGGGTCGGACGGACATGACGATGGTTTACGGTCTCATTCAAACTTTTTTTTCTTCAAAGAGATTTACGATGAAAGATAAATGCATAATAAAATGATAATGTGTAATGCTGCTTTATGACGTGACCAAGATTATCGTAGGTAGTTTCCTTGGATGCTTTGAGTTTTTCGAGAAAAACTGAAATTCCTGATAACATTCTCAACTTGTCTTTTTCGGTCTGGTCTGTACTCACTGACCCGAATGATATTATGAATGACTTTCCTTTAAACATGCATATAGAAAGGAATTTGTGCTTTTTTACTTATCTTTCTCTTCCGAATAAAAGAGGATTTTCTCCATAGAAAGACTTTACTCACCCAAGTCTGAAATGTATTCATCCTGGTTATTGTTGTTACTGGCGGAGTGCCAACTAGTCCTCTGAAGCTGGCCATTGTCAATCCTTTGGGAAGGGATTGTTGGTCGTGGCGCTAACTTGGTTTCCACTCTTGTTCCAAAAGGTGTGATAGCCAAAGTACTGAAGGAATTCTTCATTACGAAATTTTTCCCAGAGGTAGTTTCATTTTGCACGGTGAAGGATGTTGTGGTTTTACCACGGGTTGCTGCTGAATTTCTCTCCCCTAAAGTCTCTGCGGATGATAGTGATGAGGAGGATTCTCCTGTGGCCAAGCTTATGAGATTAGTGGGTTGGGAATGGCTTTTTGTTGGGCCCGTTCGTAGACGATTGTACCTTGTGCGATTAGTCTGTCGACTTGATCCTAAATGAATTAACGAGATTTTATAAGTATAATGGGGTTAAGTGATACTAGAAAAAAGAAAAGAAAAAGTTACCCTTGTTTGATGCATTCGAGGAATTTGCGTTACTCCCACCACCACCTGAGAATGACCAATTGGTAGTGGCAGATGTCAGGTTACGCCACATGTCAAGAAACATTTTCACCGCGACCATGATTCAGGGTTACACACACGGAATTATTGAACCCAGGAAAGGTCAAACACTAGAGATTTTTTCTTCTTTGGACGTTTGACCTTTAAGTCTCAAATTATACTAAATATTTTGTCCAAAGCTATTTATTATATTTATTCCGTAAACCCGTGTTTTATTTGCATTTTGTGCGTATGTCAAATTAATTTTATCACAAAAATTTGTAGAGTAAACAAACCAACAACACTTTCAACTCTAGTGAGCAAAGAGGATGGATACTTAAAGAAATTATTTAATACTGAGCCAGAGTTTACTCTCCTGAGTAATTCTGCAATTTTGTTTTCTTCCACTTTATAAAACCACAATAAAAATAAGATTTTGTCTAAGTATACGATGATGATATGTTCTATTATTCAAGAACAATAGGACTGCAAAGACTGAAAAAGTCGTCCACCTAGAAGCAACGAACTTGGGTCTCTTTACTCCCCGTAATAATGGAAACACAAAACGACGACGACTCACTGGATCGATATGCTACAAAAAGGAGTAAGTTCTTATTCACGAGGTTGCAAAACCCGGAATGAGACTGAGCTGGAGTGCACCACACTTTTATCTGGATTTTTTATTGTGCTCCTTCCAAGTTTTGCTGTCATGTCATGCCAAAAGCGAAAAACAGCGAAAGCGTTGCATGAGAATGTTAATGCGAAAAAATGGGAAAAGAAAATGCTCAATACATCATGAAGGGAAAAGAGATCGGATCGGAAACACATCGGCAATGTAGAAGCAAGTGCAAATAATTGTGCTCCTTCCAAGTTTTGCTGTCATGTCATGCCAAAAGCGAATAACAGCGAAAGCGTTGCATGAGAATGTTAATGCGAAAAAATGGGAAAATAAAATGCTCAATACATCATGAAGGGAAAAAAGATCGGATCGGAAACACATCGGCAATGTAGAAGCAAGTGCAAATGGCACATTTCTCATCCATTAAGAAAGGTAGGTACACTAAAGCAAAAGAGCAAGACAATAACGGTCTCAACGCTAAAATGCACAATTTAAGTAAGTTGTTGGCTCGTGGTGAAAGCTAGCGAATAAAATGAAGTATAGGTAAGTGACTTAAGTGAGCTAGCGTAGATTGTTTTCACTTTCGTAACACTCAAGTGAGTCTAGAACGAAAGGATTATTTTCCATCGTGGATGGAATGTCAAATGAAATTTATTACATGCTCGAAAATTGTGAATTTTAATGACACCTCTTTAATCGCATTTCTTTCTTAATGGCAAACTTGAAATGTGGTTCTTCAAAATGCTGACTATTGGAGAGCGTCTTATTGGTATTAAATCAAAATCATGTATGTAACAATGCTTTGGTTTAGCTAACAATTATCATACACCTGTAACAGTTTGTCTGCAGTAAAATTAATGTTACCATATTTCACCGTAGTTGTCATCACGTAGGTTTAGCCAAATATTTCTCTACTTGCCAATTGATTTCGGTAAAATTCATTCTCAACTTCTCTCCGTCCTTCTAGAGGTTACCTTATTCTACCGACTCAAATGAATGTCTGTTAACTCTAGTTACCGCAGAGTTAATCGAAAAATTAGAGATTACAAGTTGCTCTAAATTCGACTGAACCATCAGCTGTTGGAGTGTGTATGCACCACTAAACACACAAAGGGATATTTGAGGTTGTGATCGGAATAATATTAATGGCCTATATCTATTTACGCAGAATAAATTTGCTCTTGGGAAATATTGGTGGCCCTTAAAAGGGCCGTTGGGTTCGTGGTAATCTTGGACTCACTATGCCTTAATCTGCCTTCGACGACGTGTACTTGGTAACGGCTTTGGTTCCCTCCGAAACCGCATGCTTGGCCAATTCCCCAGGAAGCAGCAGACGAACAGCTGTTTGAATCTCCCTAGATGACATCGTATTCCGCTTGTTGTAGGTGCAGAGACGGGAGGCTTCCGCTGCAATTCGCTCGAAGATGTCATTGACGAAGGAATTCATGATGCTCATGGCCTTCGAGGAGACTCCAGTATCTGGATGCACCTGCTTCAGCACCTTGTAGATGTACATGCTGTAAGTCTCCCTCCTCTTGTGTCTACGCTTCTTATCAGTTGCAGTTGATGACATGGGTCGTCTGCCCCTCTTGCCAATCTTCTTCTGAGCTTTCCCACCACTAGAAGCTGAAGTTGGTTCCTTCTTCGCCATTGACTTTAGACGCAGCCATGGTTTACACTAGTTGAGCTGATTTCAATCTAAGTTGTAACAATTAAGTAGCTAGGTAAGCAATTGTCCAGAAATGAATGTTGACAGTGATAAGTCAAACGACGTTCAAGGTGGTATTTATACTGCTCCTCATCTCACGATATAAGTTCGGACGTGCTAAGAGGATACGTAATTGCGACTTTTGTTAAAATTCATCAGGTACGTCCGCATAATACCATAGGCAGAGTAAAATTTAGGCGGTGCTCAGGTTAGCAATCGCTTGAATTGTTGTTTTAACAAAGCTACAAGAGGTAGACTCAGATAATGTAAGTTAGCGCGTGACGAAATCATCTGTTTTAAGTTGACGGAAATGATTGATCATCTTATTATTTTCTCTCATGTGGTTTGCAATGAACTAACAAGTCGTATCCTACAATTTCTTACTTTTTCAAACGATCAGTTGTTCAATACGAAGTTGCCGATGGTTTTTCTGTATCTGTAAACTCATTTAGTAATCATTAACGTTTTATGCGGTGGAGAGTTTATTTAAAGGTTTCAAAGGACCGTAAATAGTTTAGGTAAATGGTTCTCGCTCATCTGTTGAAACACGATAAGAAAACCATGGCCATTGCAATAAATTCTCGATATAATATCTAGTTCTCGTACTTTTTCTTAGAGGTTTACCATTACATGTGCCAGCACTTTCTCGAAATTTCTTCCCCTCCTAAGTTCTAACCGAAAGACTCAAAAAATTTGGAAGATGCTGACAGATTTTAGATGTGAAAGAACAAGGGGGAAACACGAGAACTGTAGAAGTGGTTATCATTAAGATGGTTGTCTGACTGGAATTGCTGGATTTTTAAAGGGGAAAACATTACACAAGCTTATAATTCCTGGAGAAGTAAACAAAATATTTATAGCCGGAAAATAAAAATTTGAAATACGAGATATAATAGCGGTTTGTCAATCATAAGAGATCTTAAACAGTATACTAGATACTGATAAGTTACATGTCATCCATATAAACAATTTAATGATATCATTAGTTATGTATATCTTGCTCAAGTACGTAGGACAGCTGATGAAATGCAATGACGTCTGTACTTATTTCGAGTTTTCTTATATAGTCTTATTGGATTCCCTGTGGCTATAAACTGAAAAGAAATATACTCAAACGTCATGATTAAATCACATTTTTCTGTATTTGTACAATGTTTAACGATCTGCCTGGCTTCCTCATAATCAGAGGCTAACAAAAGCCAAAAATTTTCACAAGAATTTTCATTAACTTTAGTACCAAACTTTTTTGCTCAAATGCTTATATAATTCCTTGTAGGTTTTTCAATCTCTCTAAATTACAAAGTTTTGATGAACTATGTAAGAAAACGTAGAGCTACGTCTATTTTGTCTTTGAACATACATCAGTGTCTGTGTCTATCATCGTGGTCAAAATCCTCCAGTAAGGTTTGCTTAAAGCTATAAAAATTTGATAAAGTCTAAATAAAATATACGTTTCACAAGGTGTTTACGCAATCCATCCAAAATAGTTATACATAAGTAAGGACATACATTATGGTACATACCCTTCGGATTAGAAATTCTTTTGAATGCATGAAATGTGTAAAGAAAGACCTCATCTTTCTCTTTCTTTCTCTTAGTCATTCATCATCCTTAAGACCTCGATCCGATCCATCTTTTCAATGAAAACTGGCACAGTTTTTACTTTTCATATATTCTGACAATTTTTCAAAATTTACTATTCCTCTAACATTTTCAATAACATTTTCCTGGAATCTAAAGAGAAAACAAATATCCCAGCAGTCTTTGTAGTTTGTACCTGTACCATCTTACTGATAATTGCTAGAGGAAATGTAGAGTTAATATAAAATTTTTAAAGTGCATCTTCCTCTGAAAAATACATAAGAACCTTGAAGGCAATACAAATTAAATATTGTTCAACTTTCTATTTAAAATAGGTAATGTATAATTTGTGAATAAAAAATCCAAGAAAAATCAAGAAGCCTTAAGCTTATAGTGTTTCTGAACCATGAACCCTGTCAATAGCCGATCATAGTTCATTCAGTGTCTGAATGGTTGTAAACGAGTGTGGCCTTGAATTATCAGCATTTTGTCTTGCATACAAACGGAGGGAGAAAGCCTCCCATGTTCAAAAATGAGCTAAAACTTCTATGTAAATATTACAACACCCCGTCATAGATTAACGGTTAAAGTCTTTACTTATATCCGTGCGCTTATATTATTTGAAAAATACTAAATGCATTTCTCGCCAGTTGGTCTAACAAGGAAAGACCAGAGTCTGTAGTCCACATTATATTATTTTCCATATTGATCTGAATAGATGAATGGGATCGAAGTGAAGATGTTGATGGTGAATAAGACTAAGACGTATTGGTGAAGCCCTAGAAATCTCCAACACTACTACTGCTGCAATCCTCTGATTGTACAAGGTCAGTCAGTGTAATATACTGTTCACACTTACTTGGAATTGGAAGCATAAGAAAAAATGGGTTGTATTATTATTATTACTGCTTCCCTCATTTCATCTAATGTAACCCATTTCTTTTCCGAATAAATAAAAACAAAAACAGCAAAAGTCATTGCTTTGACATTGACCAACGAAATGAGCCAGTAAATGTAATGATGACGCATAATGTGGTCATTAGTACGACACTAGCCGTAATGAACACATTTTTTATATTCTAATGGCAATGACACTCCCTTTGGACTTTATTTTCTCGGAGAAAACGAGAAAATGCTGTTATCCCATTAAAGTGGCTTCTACTTCCCTTACCAATTCTATCAGGAGCAATTTGCTATCACAGCTCTTGCAGCACTTGTAGTGGCTCTGATTTCCAAGAATTTCCAAACGAAATTTGAGACGGAATAATGGCAAAGATTACATTTTATAACTTGACTTGAAAAATGTACAACGTCGACCCATTTTCCTCTCAAAATTTCTTATGCGTCTAAATCTAAAAACTGATANCTTTATTAAAATGCGCATTCCCTTTCTTTGTAAACGATCATGTTTGCCAATATCAAATCTGAATATTATTCTTCTCCTTCTACTCATTTTGGGGATTCTGGTAGAATCATGCGAAAGTTTGCGAGTTTATCACATGACCCCTGTTTTTTCGGTAATATCCATTCTATATTCTTTAACTTCGATGAACAGCGATTTTGGTAGCGTTGCGTCATCAAGACATATTCGTTTTGTAGTGTCAGCTCGGCAAACACGGGATGACCACATGCTTGTGATCAAGGAAAGTAAAAATGTGCTTTAACATTTTGCTACACATTTTATCTTTCTCTGCTTCGAGTCCTACTCTATTATATAAATATTCAACAGTGGTAAGGATTTCAAGAGAATGTGAGCAGCAACGGATGAGAGATAAAAGCGAAAAACAAAAGAGCATACAACGTGAATATCCTTCTTCCATATTCATGTAACTAAGTTCTAGTCATCCCGCCCGATACAGAAATCGGATGGCATATAAAAAATCAGGTAAGTTGAATCATTGAATGAATTGTCATAAATATTAGAGTCTACACATCCGCTTTCCCTCCAAGTATTTAGTTCAGATTCAATCATATCATGAAATTGGCTAAATGTTCAGATGACCATAAGATAATTCAAAGCATTCAAGCAAGCAAGATGACTGAGATAATTTTATAAAACGGGATTTGCAAGTATTTGCACGTGGCTCCTAACGTTCACCGTCAACAATGTGCCTGGATGGATTTGTATTGTTCCAACTAGCGAATTTAAGTGCTTTTAGTGTTTGCCAGGGGATTAAGGAGGTAGATGGAATTTTGTTGTGATTTTATTCAAGTGGTCACCCACTCACTTTATGTATGAATACCCATAACCAGAATTCGTCCTAGTCATTTTATTCAAGTGGTATGGTGGTGGTACTTGGAGAGAATGATTAATTCAGATTTGTTCTATTAATGTGCTCTCTACTGCGTATGGGCTGGTATCGTTATTTTTTACTTTTTAGCAAGCTGTAAATGCAAATTTACGCTTATTCTATTTGCTCAACTCATTTTCAGCTAAAGTAATGATTTTCTCAATGGTTGCCCTCCTTTTGAAACAAATGATTAAAAACATTATGCTCTGCGCCCGACCACAGGGAAACATTTTACGAGTGAGTCATAGACAAAGTACAATATGAGCTTCGTTGTTATTTCGCAGTCATTTTAATGACTATTTTATCATTTTCCTTTTCACTTCAATCATTCTTATTCCGTTTTATTCTTTCCATTTAAATTGCTATCCTTTTGGAGGGCGCTTTTACTTTCATCACTTTCTATATACTTTTATCATTTCAAAAGTCTAACAATTCATTTCAAGGCGAAACGAAAACTTTATACAGCCTCTCAAATAAAAGAAAATTGGAAAGTTTGAATGATTCATGCTGTTTAATGTCATATGCTTCTGCCTCTGTTTCTGTTTTTAATGCTCGCAAAATGCAAATTATTTCGCAACCTTCAGAAGCAGAAGTCCAACTAAAACTAATCAGACAGTCAGTGTGAGTGCTGCAGTTGTTTATTGTTTCGATGAATAATTAAGACTCAAATATGGGCAAATTGTGTAGTCTATAATGAAAATGGAAGTTTCAAGTAAACTCAAATAAATAATCGATGTGAAGACATTTGTTTTCCGTAAACTTTCAACTTTATCGCAATCCTTTTGTCAAATGTCATAATTAACTTCAGTTACCCAACGAAATTTTGCAAAGGAAATGAAAACATATTGAATGTCTTCTATTAAGAATCGAACTCCTCTCTCGGAACGGAACTCGAAATATGCGCTTTGAGAAATTTCCTTTTGTAAATTTTTTAATTAAGTTCCCCGGAACTATATGCTCAATATTTTTATCGTAGAAATAGACATGACAAAACATACAAAATAAACCATATGCTCTAAAGAACAGGAACGTGCGTAGAGTAAGAATCTACTTTTCACTTAATTTCTTTCCAATTTTCCCTTCAGAACTTGAGTAATCCCATAAAAAACTTTTGTAATGAAAATCCACGTTGAAAAAAAATCTCTTTTCCGCTTTCCAATTTCTAATAGCCTTTAGTCACGTTTTTCTTCTCTAACGATTACATGAGGAAGGAAGTTATGGAATGTGTGATTGGCGTATATTCGTAGTCTGCTCGATTCTCCGCGGGGTTTCATTTGGGTTTATTCCAGTTGGGTACATTTGGAGCTCTCTTTGAATGTTTATACGAGAGAACTTTACCAAATACATAATAAATCGGAAAAATGGATGGATAGATTGATCTGAGAAGTTTTTTTTTCGTCATGAACTAAATTATTATTTTGATCCTCCCAAAACATGACATGCAATTTGCGTTTGCCATTCCAAAGGATTATGCTGTCGGATTTGTAAGCTCCTATTCTTCACTCATACCACCACCACAAAGTATTTATGGATTCTGTTTTCAGGATAGTCACTTCCACTCCCAATTATACTCCCTTTTCACTTGGGATCATAACAGTGAACTTGTGTGGGATAAAGCTTTCCATTCTTTAACTATGTTGCAGACAATATAACTATTGAATAAACTTTATGAATATTACGAATATTTTACCGCAATTGAATAATTCTTTTCCCAAATTTTATAAAATATTTTACCAATTAGATTCCCTATTCTGAGTCATTTTGTCTGAAATTCAATAGTCAAGTTATGGGTCACGGGTCATTTCAAATAAGTTATGTTGGTATTTGATCGCTCACACAGACAGACAGGCAGATAAAAGTGATCGCAGAGACTATGAACTCTTTGGACAAATTTTTTTGTTAACTTTAACAAAAGATATTTTTTCCCTTTAGGGAACACCCTATTAATGTATTTTCATTTCAGAAATAAATTTATATGTTTATAAACTTACTTAATTAACTTAAAATTATGTATTGAATGAAAAGGCATCAAGAGAGAGTGGAATTTTTTAAAAGTAATTCATTATGTTTCGTCAAGTAAACGTAATCAATCATGAGCTACTAAATCACTGAAGCAATTCTATTCCATCCTTAGGGAATTCACCAAGTATAACAAGCTCGGAAATTGAAACGAATCGATGCATGTTAATTTTAGTAAACTACACTATCACTAGGGCCGACTTACTAGAGAGGAGAAGAACCAGTTTCCAACAATCAATTTGGATATGTTAGTTGATATTGGTTACGCTCTCATGCTCATGTTGCTCCAAATTTTTATTACACTTTTTATGCTTTCTTTCCAGGAAAATAAGATTGAGCTTTGAAGAGAGTGAAGCCAATTTTGATTATCTCAAAACTCTCGTGGAGGAAACTATGGCATTCACTTGAAACAATGAAACAAGTTCCCGTTATTATATAACAACGTTTAGATTCCTCTAATTTTCCTGTCGTCTACAGCCCATGCTCGTATATTTACATATCTCGTCTTCTACCCAGCTTTGTTTCCAGTATTCCAGTCCTTCCCATGAAAACGGTTTTTTCTACATAACTGTCCTTCAACGATTTATTAGAAGCTGTAAAACTTTTCCATTGAGGAGACCATTGATAAAGTCTGCCTAATTAAAACATGTTATTCTATTCCATTTACATTGTATACTCGTTCCATCACTCATTTTCGCGAAACTTCTTTGCCTGGAACGAAGAGATTGTGAAATTGTGATGCTAAAAAATGTAAAAATATTTTCTTCTCATTTCCATAATATTTGCTTTTCTCCTCTACTCTCTCTAGCTTAACTTGCAGAGTTCCAGGACTTCCAGGAAACAATATGAATCTCTTCAATAGACTAGAAACAAACTAAAACTTACCTTGCTTTCTTCACGGAACCTGGATAATCACGATGCAGGACAATGTTTTTCTATTATTTCCTAGAAGCACTAAGAGTCTCTTGTTGTGACAGTGATCTAAGGGCGTCACAATTCAGAGTACGAAAGCTAACGCGCTATGGTGCATGTGGGCTTGAGGCTATTACATTTTTCTTCCTGGGGTTTCCAATCTTCTTCCAAACCATATCCTTCAAAAGGCTATTTACTTTCTCTTCTACTCTACGCTTCTCCATTGAATAATTCTGATTTAAAAGCCAAAATGGTAAACACTGAAACGGACAGGCGGAGTAGCTGCCAGCTAAAAGTAACCCGTTCAAAGATACTACGCATAAAGAGAATTATTACTGAAAACATGGACTCCAGGCCATTTTGGGAGAATACATTGGAAAATCTAAAGAGTTAGAATTCTGAAGCTCATGTAGTATCATTCCGTTGCACAGACCTACTGGTTCCTCGATAACGAAGTTTCTGACAGTACCAAAGCAAAAAAAGCTTGTGTAAGGCGTAATATATGAAGTGAAATCGACAGAGAATACTTCCTGTTCGCGTAAAAAAGTCTAAACTAAACTTACCAAACTAACCGCTTTTTCACACCCAAAAACAGTTCAATCTGCACTTTCGCCTCAACAGCATTCCAATTTTCTCTTTTGATAGTGACTGCTGTTGTGCTGGTGTTCCAAACGTTCATGTTAATGCATCGACCCACATTCCCACATATACTGAGGACAACGTCGTGTCATGTGCATTTTTACGACAGCGAGTAACATGATTGTTTTTCTACCTGCCTGGTTTGGTTGGATGAATGCCACACATGTACTCAGATACGTGACGTGCCACCGCCACCCATGCCTCGCCAAGCCAAGCCAAGCTACCACACAAGAGGAGGAATTTGACCTGTTTTATTGTTCTGCATTATCTCTTTGTATTTTGTGCTCTGTATTTTCTCCACTTTCTCTTCTCACGTTCAATTTTAATAAAGCAAATCCCCAACTAATGTGAGAAGCAACGCGTGTTTAGGTACGCCATTGCATATTTATTAGTTGTTTTCGCGTTTTGTCCAGGAACTACTAGAGTTTTGTACGTGTGATGCATGCAAATTTAAGGCGGATGGGTTGTTCCGAAAAATTACATAAACGAAAAAGAAGGATGGGATAACCGATCTGGGATGTAAATATTTTTTGGTTCAGGCATATGTTCTAAATGTGCTGAATAATGAGTTTTACAAAACTACAATTTTCCTTTTTAGTTTCAGTTTTGGAAAAAATCTCATCCCGTGAAAAGTGGGAAAACATTTATTTTGAATAACTCGGTCACGAATTTAATTACTTATTTAATTAATTTAAAAATAATGTATCTAATATTAATTCTATACTATCTTCTTCCTAAACCATAACAGGAATATCTTCTGTTCGGATAAGCATAAGCACAGGAAGATGCTGAGATGCCAGGTCCAGTGAAACCCCCTAGGCGAGGGTCAATATAGTTTGGGAATGGGTTGAACGGAGGGCTTAATCCAGGTCCAAGGCTCACATACTGTTTTTCCTTTCGGTCTTCACTGCTCAATAGGATTGTCGAATTATTGGTGACGTTTAGCGGTGTTGTCGAATCAGAGCTACTTATGTTTACCATACGCTCATCATCTTTGCTGGTGCTTGGAGTTGTTGCATTTGTGATGGGACCTGGAGTTGTTCCATTTATGCTGGGACTTGGAGCTGTTGCGTTTGTTGCATTTGAGGCTGTACCTATGGGCTTCGGAGTTGAGATTGTTCGAGCCATTGCGCACGAAGAGAAGTATAGGCTGATCACTGAGAGAAGGAGTACTACCGCGGTCTATATAATAAATTCCAGATTTTTAAGAAAAAATCTTAATATACGTTTTTTCACTCTATAGTGAAGTTTGGAGAAGATTAGTTTCTTGACATATTTTACCTGCTTCATGATGGAGCTTAAAATGATTCTAGAAACAGTTGAATCTTTTCTGGGAAGAATCTTGGCTGGAATTTAAAGCTGAAATACTTTAAAAGAAACTTAAAAGTAGGTTGCTTGGACTTGGAATGTCTCTGAAATATTGTGCTTTGATCTAGTATACGATGAAGTATTTATACCAAATCTTGAAATTCTCTTCTCATTTTTACTTGTTCCATTGACATTACATTTTTACTTGTTGAAACAATTCATGTTACATGCTTATCAGACCATATGTACCATATGCACGATTTTAAAAAAGTCTAATGTTTACCCAAATTAAGGGAATACAATCGTACAAAAGTTACTGGATAAAGCTGGCATGTCCAATATGAAACTTGCTCGTATAACCGCAGTTTCATGTGGAATTTGGAATGCGTATGGTATAGATCTAGATGACCAACAATGTAAGGCAGGCATAGGTATTTCAAGTATGCTAATTACTAGATTGTTATAGTAAGCACGCACTTTACGCGTGTGTAAGCAAGATAACTTGACCTCACGCGAAAGCATTATATGTACCTATGCTGTTGGCGAATAAACTTACGATTAGGAAAGTCCAACTCTTAGAACGTTGTACAGAGAAACAATCTGTATTTCACAGGATCCTAAGTAGCTTGTGTTATGTCCTAGTTTGGTCATTCCTTAACTTTTCGAAGCATTCTTTTGATGTTGCATTGTTCGTTTCAAAAACGCGAAAAATGTTCGTCTTTCATATCATGATCATGATGCAATACAAAGATACAAGTTGGAATGATTAGAACGTTGTACAGAGAAACAATCTGTATTTCACAAGATTCTAAGTAGCTTGTATTATGTCCTAGTTTGGTATTCCTTAACTTTTCGAAGCATTCTTTTGATGTTTCATTGTTCGCCTCAAAAAAGGTTTAAAGGGAAAAAATGTTCGTCTTTCATATCATGATCATGATGCAATACAAAGATACAAGTTGGAATGATGGAATCATGGAATTTGATTTACTTATGAGCCATTTAGAACTTTTAACAGTAATTGTGGATTGCAGAAGTAATAGGTTCTTCTAAGGGTTTATAATTTATTCCTTAAACAGTTTTAATTGAATTACTTCGCGTATGCATAATCAGCAAGAATATTTTGAACCGCAAGAGGTATGTAGCGTAAATAAAATTACTATTTAGTTTCTCCATCACCTTCGTCAGTTTTCTCTCTTTGATCAGTTCCTCCTTCAGCTTCAGTGTTGGGTTCAATCAAATCCTCTGCAGAAGTTAAGAAAACACGTATAATTTTTGAAATCGCCTATTTTAGAATTAATTGTTCTAATTGAGCATATAATGGGCGACTTAAAAGCGCAAAACTATTGAAACAAATTCCGACCCAGAGTTTGGTACCCGATGTATTTTAATTTTTAGTGTATCAGTATTTCAATAAGGATGTTATTAGCTGTCAATGTTTACTGAATGAGCTGGTTAGATTCTGCGTTTGATTTAATATGGTAAAATTGCAACTTTTTCGGTAATTCCAAGCAAGCAACTTTTATTACGAGGGAATATCGAGAATAAGTTACCAGTTTTAGTTTGCCTTCGTGTACTGACTGACTGACAAAGCAAGGCTAGTAGGCTACACTAGAGATTAAGACAAAATGTTGAAAGTTGGGTAGTTTGGTTGGGTTTCGGGGAATGCACATTCCACAAGTTATTGCATTAAGACAATCTTTCGTAACAGCAGTTTATGCTAGAAAAATTAAAAAAGTTTATCCATATTATTACATTTACTAAAAAACTTATAATTTGGAACCTGGAAAAACTTCATCTCATCAACATCATCCTCATCATCTCCGAAACCGAATCGAACCGTATCATCGAAACCAACAAAATATATTATTTAAAATAAAAGTTCCAAACTTAATAAAAACCAATTTGGTTCCATGTTTTCAACGTGTCGATACTAAAATATTACTAAAATATGTTTTT
>JAANSQ010000459.1:0-23910 GCA_036850885.1 Lepidocyrtinus dapeste
GGAGCATAACTAACGTATCATATTAATATTAAAACATTTATCTAAATTTGTCAAAGTAGGCACATGTTTTGTCATCAGGAGGTCACCATAGGTTGTTATTTTTAAAATAGTTATTCATCCTTTACCCCTGACCTCAGGCGTTGATCGACAAAGATAATTTTCGGGACCTCCAGAACACATGTATTTAGTAAATGTGAAATCTGTGCCCGCGTTAGAGAGTTATCGTGTGGACAGATGGACAGACGGACATATCAAATTCAATACTTAGCTTCCATCCTCAGCTACGTAATAAAGATCCTTTTTTAATATAAAATCTGTAATGGGATGACGAGACAAGATAATTTTAGAATGGAAACTGCAATAAATTTTGTTCACTTTCCTGTACCACAAGTAGTCAGCAATATCATGTAAAACCATCAATTCTCATTATAATATTCCCTTACATTGTCTTGACGACAGTATTACACGTTCTCGTACAGATATTTACTGTAATTTAGACATTCATCATCATACTATAATGTACCTAGACTTGTAGGCATACTTAGATGTCAAAGAGGTTCTTTATCTTGATATGAATGGAGAAAAAAGGAGCAGATGTGGTTCGATGACACTTTCAAGCATGGCAAAAGAGATCTGACACAAACAGAAAGTATGAAAGCAACCTTGTCATTTATTAGACTTCCTCGAATCTAAACCTTATCATCATGTTCCTCATGTATTTCCTTTTCTTCTTTTCCATTACCGAGACGAAAACTAAGGAAATGAGAGGATGTTGGAGAACTTCCGTTACTTGTACATTAAAGTCCCTAAGGACATAGCCCAATCAACAGGCAGTATGCTGAGTGTTCCCTACTTACAAACTTTTTTCTGTTGTTCATTATTCATTTGTATCCATAGCCCATAGGTAGATCCTCCAACTTGTCAACTTCCAGATTGACAAAGTGAAAGCCACCCTTTCATGAATCTTACAAATTCAAACTATAAATGATCTCTCTTTATAAAAGGAATTTTGCTGTAGACTTTTATGAAAGTAATTTAATTTAAATATTCTTTTAATTTTTAGGAAACTCGGCTCCTGACTTATCAACGCCGGAAAGTGAAAGTGTCGTACATGGGTAAATGCTACTTTTCGTTTACTACATCACGATGGACTTTCACTTGAACAATAAAACCCCCGGAAGCCGTTGGAAAACTCTGAATTACGGTAAAATTTGCCAAGTAAAGTATATAAGGCTTTATAGCCCTTTAAAATAAATGGATAAAGTATGAAAGTAGTAACAAAGTAAAGGATATTGACAGTGTCCAAGACCACCGACATAACAACTACTACATCATTATTTTCGCAGCCATATGCGTCAAGCAGCCTTTTTGCGTAACATAAAATGAGTAAGGGTGTAAGCATGTGCGTCATTAATGGAAATATGAAACTCTACTCTTTCATCTTTTCTGGAGATGATCTGCCTTCATCTGTACTTCCTCTCAGCTATATTTTGTGATATAATACTACAGGATTCAATTTTCTAGCTAAAATACTCCTCAAGTTATTATCCCGGTGAAAGTAAAACAAAAAGAAAGTCTTTACAGTGTAAACCTTTGAGTATATAAACATTTCACAAGTTTCCCTCCTAATCATAAGGACCGGAAGAGTTAAATAACTTTTGGTGAAATAATTAGAGTCTTGGGGAGAAATAATTGGAGAAATCATGATTTTTTTTAGAGTAGACGGAAACTGAAAATTTGGGTTCGTGTCGTGACTAACAGTGAAATGGGGTAGCGAGCTAACAGCCGTTTCCCGCTGGCGTCTGGTGAGTTATTATTATTATCCCCAGGAATAATGATCCATCAACGTAGGAATCACTATCACAACGAGCAGCACTATGGAAGCTGAGAGAAGGAGTACATGTCCAACAAAGGGAACAAAATGAGATGAGAATTTTTTTCGGGAAAGTACCAAGGAAAAGTGGGAGAATGTATGGAATAAATAGAAACGGCAAGAAACACGAAATGTCATAAACAACTTCCTAAGCTCTGCGAAACGGTCGAATAGTCGGATGGAGGATAATGATGGAAAGCAGTACGTACGTGGTAGTCCGTGTATTTCATGTGGTTTCAAAGTGTATTATGGTATTGCTTTAATCAGCTCTTTAATTCTGGTGAAAAAAAATCCCAGAATAAAATATTTCATCATGGATATCATGGACATCAGCTCTGTTAAACTAAAAAAATGTTCCATGGGATTTGACCATTGATTGGAGCAAGTTCTTTTGTGTGGAAATAAGGGAAGTGAAAGGTGTGAGAGAGTGTACACACAAAAGGAGTGCCTTTCATTATATTACCACGATGTAGTGGCAAGTTAATCATCTAGGCTCGTTTTACGTAGTTCTAACCCAGCCTCCAGGAAATAGGAATCTTCTCAAGAGGTGTGTCCTAGTGTCTCGAAGGTTTTGAGGAGATCCGTCTTTGAAATGGTTATAGTGATAGCAGTTTTACGGACACCTGCGTATTGCATTATTGGAAGGAAAGACATCGCATTTCTCTAATGCAATCACTTCAAAGCTAATGTTCTTTGAAATTTAACGTGATATCTCTGCAAGATTCCTACATTGGAAGTGTCTAAAATAAAGTGCAAAAATACACTCTAGTTCTCCGTTTTACAACAGGATGTTTAATTCTCAAGCAGTGGAGGGAAATTGGGGAGTCTTTTTGGAAAATGTGTTTCATATCGAGAGTAGGAGTATTGGAGCGTCACGCAGTGCGCTGTTTCCAGAGCGAAAACAGAAATTAAGATTACTCACACTAGGTCAATGAGAACAATTTGGCTTTTTATGAACTTTCGGGTAGGGTCTGGTCTGAGTAGTGTCAAAATTGAGACAATTCAAACAGCAAGTATACCCTAGAGTATGGCAAATGACTTTTTTGTGTTTTGTACTTCAGACCATGTAAAAATGTCTAAGGCTACGTGTAAAATTTAATATTTCAGGTTTAATTCCCTTTTATCGTTTCCCATCTCCGTTTAAAGGCCAAAAGAACAATTTGATCTAATATGCATCAGTGAAAAAAGGATGTGAAGTGAAAGCAATTTCCTTTCTGGAAAAGGTACTAACTTCCAGATTGCCTAGTGCCACCTTGTCCGTTACAAGTTTTCGTTTGATGTCCTGACGAGCCTTGTTTTGACGGGTGGTGGTTGGAATTGTTGAAAACGTCTATATTGTTGGTCTTGTCACTAACAGTATTCCTCGCTTGGATAAAATGTTTACATGGCGTTTGCACAGATGCGTAGTCTATACGCCTTATTCAAACAGTTTCTTAACTTTCTCTGAAAAATTGGAAAGCTGACATGATACGAACGTATGTTAAATAGAATTGGGTCCAAAACATGTAAAAAGAGCATTAGTTTGTTCCCGTAGTAAGTCATTCTCTTACTACAAAGCAAAAATTTACTGGGATTGTTGTCAAGACTACTATGGCCTGTGCATTATCACCAGAAGGCTTTTCCGAGAATGACAACAATGAGGATAGTCAGACGATACACAGCAGTGATCTCGCAGAGACTGGCTCTGTCATTGAAATGCAAGGGTCTTCCAGTACCATCACAGCACCTACGCAAGCCGCTAGCTCAGCTTCCGCTTCCCAGGCTTTTTCTCAAGGATTGCCGGAAATCAGGACCAAGAGCATTGAGCGTACTCTAATTCCGCTGGTTCAACAGGTTAGTTTCTATCAGCAGCATACTCATCATCATCATCATCACTTTCCCTCTAGCTCTTTCTACGCTAATATGCTTTCTTTGAGAAGAAAAATACAGGATGTTTTCCGCAGAAAGGGTATTAAACAGAGTTTAACCATATCGTAAACATGCAGTGAACAACTGCTCCAAGCTATTTTTCGGAGAGACTTACGTCATAATTCTTTCCTCATGATATTGCTTAGTCAAGGCGTATAAAGTACATTGAAAAAGTCTTAAAGGCACCCATATTGGATGAAAAGACACATCCTTATTTCCATAAAAAGCCCAAGCAAAATTGAGCTCAGTTCTCTTTTGCAGCTTGGGACCTATCGATTATTACTGTCGATGTAGGAGAAAATAGAAAAAGATGCAGCCACTTTCATTTTAACATTTTTAACCATTTTCTGTACTAGTACACTATATGTACATTACCTTATCTTACTCCTACAACATGACTACACTTTTTGTCTTTTCTTCCCACTGAAAGGGAAACATGCTGTTTCACACATGTACATTTTAAGGATCATCTTAAAACAACATCTCGCCGAGTAAAGTTATAGTACGGTTTATATTCTCATACATTATTCATCTCTTTTACACGTACCGCAAATGTCCACGTTTTATTTCTTCAAGAGTATCATCACCATCATAGAATATAGTTTGGTTACACTACTGCAGCATCATTCATTGCGAAAGGTTTGACTTTCTCCACATGTCAACTAGGAAATCAAAAGGTTTACTCCATTATTTCTTTTAATTTAATGAGACTGTTAAAAACTGTTAAATACGTAGCTGAAGGTAGATTTTGAAAGCGTTACAGCGTTACAGCACAGCATGTGAGCAGATTTAGAAGAAGATCTAGTCTGCCCCAAACGCCTCAGGGGTATATCTAAAGAGATCAATAGTTATGTGTTTTGTAATTAAACGGTCAAGAGCTTTTGAATATCACAAGCCGTATAGATTGTAACTGAAAAAGTCATGCACCATTGACCTCTGGAAATGTAGTTATCTGCAAGACGAATCATGCAACGAGTTACGGTATCTAGTGTTTTAACGGTACAAATTTACTCAGTCAATTCAATATTGGCGTCGTAATCAGCATATCAGAAAAATTTTGGGGTATTTTGATATCTTGAACGTTAGGTCTAGCTGGAAAGACGGACAATCAAAATCAATGCTTAGCTTAGCAAGTATATTGTTTCGCATAAAAAATTCATACTTCTCTAATTCAAAAAGTTTGGAAGTTTTTCCTTTAGATATTATTCCAAATCGTAAAAATGATTAAATCGGTTTTGTATTAACAACCAGGGCAACTTTTTAAAAAGTGTTTCCAATTACCCTAGGCTAGGAGCTAAATATGCTTACAAAAGAGGACAAGCAAGATTGAATATGGCACTTGGAGTACTTCTCTCAACTAGGCCATTATATGAGCAAACATTAGCAAGAAAAGAACTGGGGGAAAGTAGCGTAAAATATTTTATTAGTTCGTCAAATAAAAGCTATAGTAGTACCATTTTCACGCTGTACAACACCGTCAGTATAGTGATTCATTGAGAACATAAAAGCTGCCAGGAAGAGTAAATGTACATACTGGGATAATGATGTTTATAGCGTCTATTTGTCTAAATCTTTGCAAGTGTGAATGTACCTACTTTCCGTGAGCAAAACAAATATCTGGCCATATGGTATATGAACGTGGTTTTCTTTTTTCCTCGAATATTTGTCTCGTTTAAAAGCTTGAGGTAAATCACTTAGCACCAGAAGAAAATGGTATTCCTCTTGACTCTGATCACTGCACGCAACCTATAGGTTACCCTTGGCTACAATGGAAATGTGAGCTAGAGCAAACATGAAGCAAGCCTTAAATCAGTTTTTTTTGGGTTAGACTAACACAAAATTACTATTTGCAATTACCGCTTTCACTTAAATCTTGAAAGTGAAGAAAGAAAAGATTCTTTTGCGGAATTCTCCTACGATTTATTTCACAATTGAATTGGGAATTCTGAGTGAGTGAAAGCATATAAGAGATATTAGCAAAGTTTCATGGAGGGATGTGTTTAACGGTGGTTTTGAGTTTCAGGGAACCCCATGCCGTCCCTTCAATCCAAAAATTCGAGAAAAGCTTGGGACTACCCAGGTGTCTTTACTTGAAATGAGGTAGCTTCTGGAATCGGCAAGCATGATTAAAGTGACATAACACGTGACCAAGTATTCTTAACGAAAAGTCTAGATGTTAGAGTCCTCACATGTCGTGTAAAATTGAGCTCAGCCGTATGAGCCATTTTAATGATATATGCGAAATGAAATAAGAATGTATGAAAGTGCGTATCCTTTGTAAGGTAGGACCTAATTATTCGTATGAAGATAGCCAAATACACTAAAAAACAAAAAGTCATTTTGATATTATAGTATGTTATAAGTGATAAAAATTTCATTTAACCTACATCCAAAAATTAACGACCTAAAGCTACCCAGACCTCAAACGGATAAACAGACTCCTATTGCGCTACTCAAGAGAGTACATACATATTCACTCAAGTTATTTCTGGTTAGAGTTGAAACAACTTGAGGAGGATGTCCTCTAAGAAGTTTAGACTAGGATTGAGCATAAAATGAATTAAGAGGGTAATACATTGTTTTAGAGAGAAGCAGACTTTTGTGGTGTAAGCTTACTATACGCAGCCTGCTGCGGTGGCTTAAAGAACAGATGGCTCAGGGCTCAATTGGATAAGAAGAGATTTTATTTTTCATTTCATGCTTCTTATACTTTATACTTCTTTTACTTTGAGAAATCCAATATACTTCCCAACCCAAAATGCCAAAATCTTTCCCTTTTACCAAGTCCCAATTAAAATGTACGCGTCTTTGTATGATCCAAGGGGGTATTGGAAAAGGGAAATTTTATTCAATTTTCATTATCAACCCTTTCCTTGTATTTTATGTAAGTTTTTAGTCAAAACATGATTATTTAATTTCACATATGTAAAGTCTCAAAGCTTAAAAGCAGACAGAATCGTATCAGTTCATGTAGGATATCTGCAGTACATCAAGCTTCTGTTCAAATAATTGCTTACTCCCTTGATATTTATGATTGATAAGCCTATAAAAGCTTTTCAAGTCTTTCTACTGTATCCCCCTCAGGAAAATGAGAACACAACGAAATACCCCGACATTAGAAGCCGTTTGGTTTCATTTGAGCTCAATTTAAAAATCCATCTCCCGTTAATGGTAATGATACGTTTAAACACGGGTAAACGGCAAAGTAAACTTTTTTTTTGACATTTTTGCCACTTCAAAGGATCATAAAACACTGAGCAGTGTTGTGGAAAAAGCAATTTAGCTCTGTAACGTGCACCCAAAACGACCGGTAAGAAGTATGAACTCAACAGAGCTTTAGAATAAATTGATTGTTTCGCTTATGCAAGCAGAAAAAATCAAAAACAACTTCCTAAACCTATTTTTAAACTTACGTTACGTCATTATACCATTTTAAAGTGTTTACACTAGCAACTGTCTACACAATCTGTAGGAACCCGTTGCATCTCAGATTAGCCTGTGCTATACACTTGGCTTACTTTGTGGCAAACTTGTTTTCTGTTTTTGAAAAAAAATGTGTGGAGAACACTACCAATATGTTTTAATGCTTTAATCAAAGAATAATGTACGCGGTGCCATATTCCATTGAAGACTAGATATCATCCTATTTTGCTCCGTCCAAACTTTGTAAACTCCTCAAAGCCCGTAAATGTGACTGTGTTGGCTGGGCTTAACCTGGGGAAAAACGATTGTGCTTTTATTGTAAAATACAGAGTGAGAGACTCCAAACATTACGATTTTTGCGACACGATACACTTGTACAGCTTCCTCAAGAAAAATTGGGTTCAAGAGATGCAATGTATTGCTTGATGACGATCATACCGGAATTCTAACATTCTAAGCCTACTTGCATAAATTATCTTGTCACGTTGTCGTGTCTGCACAGAAATAAATGGTTGCGCGTGTGAGGTTCTCTACGTCTCCTCATTATTATTGATTGACGCCCATTTTGACGTGACACTGTTTAGGTGATTGATAGACTATAGAATGACCGTGCCCTTCTGCATTGAATTTGAGGTACGAGTTGGGAGCCTAGGAGACGGATTTAAACAAAAGAGAAGTTGTACTTACGTTCCCGCATGGATTTTTAACTTTCATGCCAAATTTTTCAAGCAAATGTCTACAATGACGAAAATTATTTTCAGCGGAAGTAAACTCCAAATATCTAGATTTTATGTTCTCAAAGGTAAGCTCTGAACATCTTTAAAGTATAACTGGGGCTGCTTGAGCTTGACTTTTTCGCATTGTTTAAATCCTGAGCTTATTGTTTATCAACTGAAAATTGAAACGCTAACTCTGAATCAAAAATGCAATATTACAAAGTTTCTAATTTTTCTAATGGAATAGAGATAAGAATCACTTCCTCGAAAAAATGAATACACAGCTGAGCAGATATTTACAACACTTACAAAAATAAAATCCATATTAGGTTGCAAAAAAGAACCCTCAGGCGGACAGATATCATTACCATTATCAGAATAAATCCTACGCTGCTTAAAATCATGAAGAAAATTTCCAGCAGACATCAGAATCCACTTTCCCCAGAATGTTTTTGATGAGTAGAGCACAGATGAAAGTGAGCTACATTTCCAGCTTGTCAGTTAGCCTTACACTTTTTTTCGTGATTCTTGTTCTCCTTTTTTCTCTCTGGAAAAAGACATTTCATTCATGTGAGTGACTGAGCTAGATAGCAAACTCTAGACTGATGGTTTCCTGTGTATCGTATCTTTCACAGTCGGAGAGAGTGAAAGTGTAGAAGGATCTTTGGTAATGCTGGTTTCCCCTGTTTCTTTGAACTTTTGGTCGTGGGGATTTAAATATATACGTATTACTATAATTTCCAAGACATGATTCATGTAATTTTCTCTTTCAGCTTTTACGCCACCGTATTTTCCAACCAGTTGCTTCTTGCTTCATGCTTCCCTCCCCCTACCGCTTTCTCCTGTGAGTTGGGCTCGTTGTACAATACGACTGTCATTTAGTGTAATGGGATGCTTTGACGGGGGAAAGTGTCACAAATGTAGTTTTATTGTCAATATTGATCACACCCTCGTTTCGGTAGTGTCATTGATCCATGTATTTTACTTTTTATCTAGTTCCTGATGTGTCTCGCACTTGACTTTACGCTCCACTTTACCACTTTAGCATTTTATTTCCCCATTTAAAGTGGTATAAAAACCTGAAGCATACGCTACAAATTAAAGGTTTTTAGGTTTTCGGGAGGCCTTTCCATGGAATGAATATTCCATACCAAATGTCACTTTCAACCATATCCATTACATCCGCAATAAAAATAACGACAATGCCAAGTTTACGAAGTGTATTATAGGGAGGACAAAAGGCAGGAAGTAGTTTTTAGGTTTTAATGCTCCAAGTCCTAAATACCCAGTGGAGTACTACATTAAAGAGCAAACAATGTTTTTCCACGGGTGTCAAAAAGTGTTGCGCTAAGTCTGCTGGTTCTTAACGCTTTCTCTTGTTTGCGTTAGTATGGGGTGTTATGCGGCACTGCTAATTTTATTGTTGAAAATATACAAAATATATGAGGATAAACTTCGTGGTCATGTGATATCAAGTTGCGTTCTGTGCAACGCAAGGTGGCCCAAATTTCATTTAAAACAGATTATAACTCACATCCGGAAACTTTTCTCGAGGTGTATTACCATAAGCGCAGGGACATTGATATTAATGCTTTTACCATTATTACATGAAACCAAACCAGATGTGAGCTTTATTCTAGGACTGTTTCAACAATTCCTACTGGCCTCGTTGTCCTTGGTCTACCACAGATTAACCATAGTCATTGAATTGAAGCTGCAACTCCGACTAGTATTGCTTTCTTCATGATTTATAATGCCGAGAAGATTACGGAGAGAGACTAGGAGCAAAAATGTAAGCGTTTCATTGAAACCAGGATTACGTTCTTTTTGCTACCTTTCCAGAAGCTAGCATATTGTGATATGTTAATGCACCAGGATTTCCCTTTCAAAGGATTTTCTCCCGAGGAAGTAATGAATAGTAGGGAAATATGGTGTGCGTCTACTACATTCATCATTCTCCGGTAGTATTACTCTACGTACTTTACACAATGATTTATATTAATACTAGAGCATTATCCTAATAAAAATGTTAGATTATTTAACCATGTTGCAAATGATAGTGGTTAACTTGCGGAGGAAATTCTAATCTGACCCTCTTCATAATTTAGCTTCAATCAAAAACGTATGAAAAGTGATTCATGATGGACCCCAGTTTTTGAAAAAAATCAAAATTCAGTTCTGACTTCAATATGCGAAAACCATTAGAAAATGTTCTGGCCCAATTTCATTAAATCAATAATTTTTTTTTGATATTTTTACCGAGAAAACCCTCCTGGAAATAATCCTCCCGGTAATCTTTCACCATTGTGCTTAATTTTTAATACGATTTTTTGCATAAACTCTACTCCACCTGTATACCAAATGACGGACAAACAGACAAACTGACAGACCTCATCTCAATCAAACTCCGTTTGCAACATAATAATTCTAATACTCTTATACTTTTTCTGGAAGTACATTTCATTTGAATAATACAATTCAGATTCTTACTCACAAGGAAAGAATAGATTATGATTTGGATTAGAATTTTATTTGAAAGAGCTTACACAGTAAATATATTCTACGTTCCATATGTCACCAGGTTCTAGATCTGATTGTGATATGCATGAGTGCACTTTTCAAATGAAACATGCGGTTGGTAAGATGTGGGAAATTCATATCAGAGTTTTTGACGACCGTACAGGCCGATGTTGGATCAAGGTAGATAAATTGGGTATTCTGAATTTAGATTTTCATGAGTCATTGAATTTGACTTCATCAAATTAAGGCGGGTTAAAATCAAACTGAGGTTAAAAAACTTGGAGATTTGTAAAAATTGCTAGATTGATTTCTATGAGTGCCTTTTCAGAATTAACAGTTATCGGTATAATGCATAAAATTATAGTAGCATAATAATATGGTAATATTTTCATGCGAAGTTTGTACCTAGAGAAGAAAATTGCTTCCAGTGAAAGTAGCAGTTGTACTTTTGGGACAAATGTAGCCTAGCACACTTTGCTAGTGTATAACATACCCTTTTATTCTTAACACTAGAAAATTTTTTCCTTATTCCCTTGATAGTGCGGCAAAAATGTAGTCGGCTGATGTCAAACAGCTTGAGAGAGAAAAAAAGGATGTGTTGAGAGCAAAGCTCTTTTCGTACGAAACTACTTTTCAACAACCATCCAAATCAGCAGTGCCATCAAGCCGTTTGATACTAGCGAAGAAAATGATTTTTAGTGGGATTTGTGCATAGCATTAGGCTCTTTAACTTTTGTACACTTTTCACCAAAAGAATTATGTGCTTGTATGATTATGAGTGCTCTTACGATGAATGTGTATGTGTAGCAAGTACAATTACGTTGAAGGACTTCCTACTTAATACCATTACAGTAGTTGGTAACCGCTTCAAATGTATTTGAAGTATGTATATAGTATAGCCGTCATAGTCGTGTCATAAAATCTTGTCGCAACTTTAATGTCTATATTATCCATAATTTGTATGCTCTCCTCGTGAAATCTGGTAATGGCTGAGTGATACCAGTAAAACGGCACATTCCTAGAAACTTACGAGCCAGTCAATTTTGAGCGCTTTATGCACATATTCTTCTTTTTATTCGCTCAGTTTAGGCCGTAATGGCTGAGATATCATGATGGGGTCTAAACTGGGATATAAATTTGCTTTAAAATCGATACTACATTCCTATTGCCGTTTATGCAGATTGTTGGCTTAAACATAAGTCATGAATTAATGAGCATTAACCTCGAATCTACGTTCTTAAAATACCTGCAACATGAAAAACAAAAAGCATTTCAAGATCAGTTAAATTTTGAAGCTTTCACTTTGTCAGGGCCACACACTACACCGGAAACGCTTACGTACGTCCATACGTGTGCAAAAACCAAAGGGGCGATTTGATAACACTTGCTATGTAACTTATTTAGCATCTGAGTCATGTACCCACAAGCCTAAGCGTTTGCTGTTCAATTTGAGTAATGGAGTGGTTTCGAAATAATGGAAAATGTACATAACGGTGCATACTTATGCGACAAAAAGTTGCGTGTTTTGAATTTACAGTAGTTGTCTGGTAACGATCAAGTGGAAACGTAGTAGACTTACTGACTGACAATGGACCTGGATGACTCTTTCAATGTCATACCATATCTTTATTAAAATTCCAAACTGTCTGTGCATTTATCAACTAAGCAAAATATTACTTATGCAAGTAAACTAAATTGAAAACTTCTCAGCATAGTATTTCCCTAGAAAGCAATTTTTCAAGCGAGAATGATATATTCCAACTGTCTTCTTACAAGTTAAGTACTATCAACGCAAGGAAGATGCGATGGGAAAGCTGTATAGTGAATGGATCATTTCTTTTATTAGTTTTATCTAAAATTTTGTAAAACCTCGACAGAGTACCCTATTAGAATTGTAGTGGTCTAGTAGGCTAGTAAGGTTGCTTTCTTTCACCAGAAATGGTGGACTTTCTGCACAGATGGCATAGACTCCATCCAACTCTACTTGTAGATGTTCCAGAAGGTATACTCTGTAGTGAACAGAAGATCCTCCGAGAGAATCCGAACATGCTGGAAACGAGCACCTTTTGAATAGATGTAAGGAGGACGGAAGGAGTTTTCGCTGGAGTCCAGAGAGGCTTTTTTCATTTGCGTCATTTAGAATAAATGTTCCTCAGACTGGTTTTAAATAATAATCATAAACCTACTTCAAAAAATGCGTACATTTGCATCAACATGCTAATGTAATATAAGATCGAATGTGCGTACGAGAGAAAGCATAAAAATGTCTGGCCAGTCGTAGCCAATTTTAGAGTTTTTGCAGATGGTTAGTTCCAAAGCAAGTTTTGTTGGGAGCAGTCGATATGAAGCCTTAGCCGGATTGAACTCTGTAAGGAAAGTTTAAAGTTTAAGTTCATCAAGAGAAGAATTCCAGGCCTTGATTTCATTAGTCAAACACTAGACTCAGACTCTATGGGACTAATATTCTGTTAGATCTGGACCGATCCGAAAATTGAAGTTTGAGTCTGGAACGATGACCTAAAAGCTCAGGGAAAATGAAGACTAGATGAAACTAAATTGAGTTGTAGGTTTATTGGTATGCCTCCCAAACTAGGGAAGAATTTAAATCCCTACAGCAAACTTTAGTTTCTCCATTACGATGGTTTTGGAAAACAAGCCAGTTTGATTGCATCTTCTGAACTCAATTCAAATTAATTATTATTTTTAAATAGTTTAACTACTACGGAGCAAAACTCTTCTAGTTTTTAAGATGTCCTAATTATCAGAAAGTAAAACTCAAACTTGTCGTACAAATTCTGGTATAAAATTACGTTAAGAACAGATTCGTGACTGCAATTGCTTCGACCGGGTTGTTTTCTGGAAATGATTATGATTTCATGAGGAAAGCTTCGGGTTCTTGGAAGCTAGTACCTAAAGATTCACCCCGTATGTTGGCGTTGCCCACACTCTCCTCAAATGTATATGATGTTTAAGAGGATTAAAGACTTCTTACTTATTTCAGTTGCATGCTTCCAACGTCCCAATGTTCCAACTTCTCTCATCATCATTTCACTATCAGTGCTCTTGATTTTCTCTTATCTTCTTCGCCATTTACATAAGCCTTTCCGCTGAAATGGTTTAGACATTACGCCTAGGAGAGATGGTGAGAGTATGGGAATAACTTCACAAAGTACTCAAGGCTTTAATCATGTCTTATAAAACAAAAAACAAAATATCCAGCGGAAACTCACATTCAGTTTCAGCTGGGACTCAGACTCAAGTTCAGCCATGCTGGAAATCAGTGAGGCTTGATGCATGAAATATTTCCGCAGGTAGCGCTTGGAGGTAATGCGCTAGTTTAGGTCACAATGACTGTTAAAATCAAGTTTTAAGAGTTCCTGAATACAACTTTGGTTATGTTATAAGAAATAGTTGGACAGGGTTGAAACCGTATGAGTTACTCTAGTAAAATAAATCTCAGTCCATTGGGATTTCAAATGTCTGGGTCATATACATAATTATGCCATAAATCTATACGTTGGCTGGTCTCGTCTTGAGACGGGAAATATTCTACTATTCTCTACTATTACTATTATACTAAATATTCTCTCAACTCATGTACATAGAACCAACAAGTCGTATTATGGAAAAAATCGAAGGAGTTCGGTCTCTTTGTCATCATCCCCTCATATCAAGAAATAATCTTTCTCGTACTCTCTCTACGTTTTTCGGCGATCATGCTGGTTAGTTAAAGGGAAATCCTCTTAAGGAAAGCCGTAGGATGTGATGGGACAGTTGATACAAACACTCAAAAAATGCCTTTAAGGAGCCAATGCACGGAAGCTCTAACCAATCTCTCTTCTATACCGTTACACCATCCTAAGGCGTTCGGAACATTGTTGTGGAAATATTTGTTCCAAACAAAACTTAACAATAAAATTTTAATTTCAAGAATGCAATGTTATCATTAAGACGAAGACGCAACAAATGAAGATCGCTCTTATCAATCTCCATTTGAAACATAGCCTTGCGTGTTCCACCTCCATACATCTTTTCATTTCAAGACTCTACAAAAATATTTGAACTGTTCACATGCAACCTAAAGTTTATACCATCGCTTTAAGACTTTCTTTGGTGGCAGATTCATGGGAAAAAACTCTGGCGCTTTTTATGAAGATTATTTTCAAAGAAGACCACACTAGCTGACATACCCTAGGTAGAGTTAGGTCTTATCTAGATTTATTATATACACTAAATCATATTTCTATTTGGAAACGCAACACCTCTATATCACCATCATTTTCATCGTGTAGGCTCCTACAGAATGTCAATTTCTTTTCTGAAAAGATTACGATTACTATACACCACGAAGCCCAAAGCCAAGCTAGATCATGAGCCTCTCTCTTTCTTCATTCCTTCATTTCATGCTTCTCGCACTTTTCCTCCTCTTTGTTATGCAGATGCCGTTAAGCTAGTAGAATTTAAGATTTAGTGGGACTAGTAAGAGACGGAACAAGCCTAACGGTTTATGTATGGGAAAAGACGAATGGGACGACGACGATTAGAAGAATGGGAAGAGGCAAAGGTGACTTGAGTTGTCTTTCATTAATGCTCAACTGTACGCTCACGTTGCTCTCGTTGCTCCATTGTGCAAAACATTTCCCTACACTTAATATGCTTAAGCGCTTAATAATGTTTGTAAGCACACTTGTATCTCCAAAGCTCTCTTACATTTTTTCAGAGCGTTTTGTTATTTGCACATTTTTTATATTTCACGTCCCTCCGCAGGCATTAAACAAATGAAATTGAAGAGTATACTACGTAAAAGTTTTTTTACGCAGACACTATACAATCTACAAAAACATTTTCATTTCCTAGCTAGAATGTGTTGTTTGCAAATGCTGACGTGATTAAGGCATGTCCTGACTGACAGTTTTCTGCAAAAAACTTAGAGAGACATGCAGGATGCTTTAAATACTTGAAGGTTTCTATAAAACGACGCTATAAGCTTCTTTGCTTCGCTTGACGTGTCGTTTTCGTTGGGAAATATTTTATGTGCAAAAAACATCTCGAGAAGGGAAGAGAAATTGTAGATGAGCAAATAGTACATACATTTTTAACAACGTTGCCTTCGGCTTTTTCCCTCTTCCTTTTCGCCGATGAAATCTGAAAAATGTAGAAAATATATTTCAGGAGAGTCTAGTCCCTCTGTAGTTAATGAATGAGCCTTGCAAAAGAAATGAAAATGCTTGAAAATGCTCGGAATGCTCTTCTCTTGCCATCTTAGTAATTACTTTTCCTAGTTTAGAGTATACCAGCGCTGCAAATTATTTCGCAACGAAATCGCGGCACAGATCCTTAAGCAATGAACCAACTTGGAAGAAAAGGATTAAACGCAACTGGCTGGATGAGCGTACGTATTTATCATCGAGCTCAAATGAGTTTTCTAATTACATCAGAACATGGGAATATGTGTGAGTGCACTGCCTGTGAAATTTGAATCTGGATAGAATCTCAAAGAAAAACCAGTCTATGCTTACACCCACATAAAATATTTTATTCCATCGCAAATTCCACCCATCGACAAGATTTCCATGGCATTCTGTAAATAACTTTTGGGAGCATGAAGTAAAGAAACTGTACCAACCCGACAGCTTCAAGTTTCATATAATCCTGGAATACTACGCTTTCCTTCATTTTCCGACTGGAACTAAATCTGGAAGGCCCTGAAGGCTACCCTAGGTAAAATCAGTAGGAGCTCTGATTTTCATCAATTCAGTAGAGACTTATTCTTGTTTTAGCTCTCAAACTGTTGCTTGCAGAAATCATAACGTTGTTCACTTTCATAATCTTCCCTTTGTAGTTCGCAAAGATTTAGCATACACAGCATGTAGTGCCTACAGAGGAACAAAATGATTTTGAATTTTTCACCTGAGCAAGCACTTCTTTTTACAATCAATTTTGAAAAAAACATGTTTGTGCTCTTTTTTCTTGCACCTTAGGATGGTGGAGCTGTGGATGTGTAGTAAGAATGAAAATATTGTGGGATGGTGAATCAGTAGTGAACAACAGGAAGGCGCCTTTCACTCGGTGTGAGAGTAGTCAAGCAGAGAACCTACCCACTCTTGACTTGACAGCAGAATGGATCGAATCCATCTGTAGGGTTGAGATTTTGGGAATAATATAAAACTGGTGGAGTGTAACGTATGTTATTAGGTATGCCACATATAGCCTTTTGCCTGGAATTCATAAAGATTTATAATCCCAAAGCTTCCAACTTGCAAGCACCCTTAGATTTACATGCGTGGGACACCAAAAGAGAACATTTCAGCAGGAAACAATCTGCATTTGACACTAGCTTTCACCTTGCTTTCCTTTATTGTGTAGACTAGAATAACTAGAGTTTTCTCCCAGACTTTAGGGAAATTCAACAGATTTTTTCTTGCAAAGAAATCTGTACATTTTATCTTTTGAAATAGACAGACACATTTATAAAAAATGTAACGACCCCAAGTGGCACATTTCCTCCTAGTTCTAATTAGTGACCTACAACTTTAATTTATGAATCACTCGCTTCTTGAAATTTTCATTCACAAAGAGAAACTCTATTCTTGGTATGAATGGAGGGAATGAATGAGAGAAGTAGGTACATAAGGACGAGGATAAGTCTAAAACGCTGAGGAAATGGGAGGATAACAAGCCAAGCAAGGCAAGGCATAGCAAAGACCCAGGAAGAGACGTTATATAGGAGTTTACTCCTAGACTTGAGCAATATATCCTTTGGAGTCTCTTATCTTGAATAGAGCTCGCTTAGGTGTTCCATATAGAATTGTAGGTGTTTCTTTTATCCTTGAGTTTGTCTTTTCCCTAGTTTCTCTCCACCTAATGTGGTGTCTAGTTAGCACGGCCATAAATGATAAGTTAGCGTTATCAGAGAATGTATGGTGGCACAGCTAATTCTAATAAATTATACTTAGGTAGTGGATTTATTCACCATAAAGTAGTAGTTGATGGCAACAAATGAGACTATAAAAGTTTCCTTTCTTTCAGTCTCCAAGAATTGTTTCTATATTTGCCAATGGCAAAATCAGAATGTTCTGATTTTACGTTTCGTTTACATCTAAACCTTTGATTCTAATTTGGCCTTATCTCATAGAGTATCATGCTAAAAACCCAGATAAAAGGTGGAATGACAGTAATTTTTACAGTTGATTATTCCCAAAGGGACTTTGCCACTCGATTTGTGTGCATATTATTATCTACTGTTGCTTATCCAATGCTTCCATAGCTGTATAATATTTTTGCTTGTTATGGAGGTGAGTTACTCAATCAAAACGGGGAAAGCATAAAGTTTTCCTGAAACTTTCATTTTAATTCCTTAAGCTTGTATGAACGATCGGTTGAGAATAATCAAAAACCTATACAAGCTGAAACCTCCAAGAGTGGATCAAATGCACAATCGACGGCGGAGTTCTATAGTAAATAATGAATCGTAATCGTAAATTTATTTCACAGAAAAGTAAAATACCTATATTCTATTTCGATTTTGAAGCTTAAGTTTGTTTAAAGGCGGATCAATAATTTGGTGTTCCGGTTCAAATACTTAATGAAATAAATGTAATTTCTAAGAAAACCGATATTAAATAAGTATTTTTTATGCTTAATAAACCACCACGCTGGTCAGGAAACTTCGAATTTCGAAAATACACGTGTATAGGTTTTCTTGGAATTTGTTATCAACGTAGCCACACTCAATTTCGTACACATGGGAAAACCTTCGAAACTGTAAGGGAATAAACAAAGGTTGAAAAGACCAAAGGAAACAAGTTCTTATAATAAAACTCCCATCTATTTCTTTGGCAGTCATGCGATGCGAATGCCTGACCTAAAATGGCAAGGGAGAGATTTACGTTACCATTATCTAAATGGCAAAAGGGTGAAATGTTTATATAATGTATAAAAATGAGCTTGTGATCGTCAAGATGATGATGACGATGATAATGTACATCATCATCAAGTTCTATATATACATTAACGTAAAAAAGGAGTTGTTTTTTGGAGTAAAACTTCCTATTCTATGTTATCTCCTGTTAGCATCATCGACGCCCATGCTTGGACGTAACTGCTATGAAAAAGACATAAACTAAGTCATACATTAGACCTCATAGGTTGAAATGTACACCTTGATATTGATGATAATAAAGGCAAGAAAGTGTAGACCCCATTCAATTGAAAATCTCTTGAGAGTTGTAGGCCCACTACGAGGTACAAGGTAGCACTGTTTCCTTCCCACAGAGACCGAACCCAGGATATCAAGATGATACTGGTTGCTCACTATCACTTTCTCTTACGTTTCCCCAGGTTTCCATTTTCCTTTCATTTGTTTAAAAGCGAAACATCAGCATTGCTTGACTTTCCAGATATTACAGAAAACAAGAATATTTTGTGTCTGGTCCCTTTTCAAAATCAGTAGACTTTACCATTTCTTTAGCGTCATAAACGATCAGGTTGAAGCATGATCCTTTAGTGCGTACGTGTAGGAAAGCATAGTTAACGTAGCCTTGCCCCAGATATTAAATAGGAATGTATTTTCGTGTGCGTAAGTGTGTGCGTCACTGGGAGACGGAAGGAGAATACCTCAAAGGCAAAACGCTATATAACTGAAAAACTTCTCTTTTTTGCGTAGACAACTGCTAAGACACTACTTGGTTATAGGCGTTTCTCTCCTGTTGGAGTGAGTGGTAATAGATATAAGTAGGCACTTTACGGAAAAGTCTTCATCTTTCCTTTTTGCATTGCGTCACGCACCAACCCTAAACGTATCATTTTTTCAAGATCCATTTATAACTATTGACGACGGAGGAACATTCTGTAAGAGAATAAAATCATCACTATTTTCTGTGAATCGTATGACGAAAGCAGAGCACAAAAAAAGATTACCAAACCACAAGGAAGAGGTTTTCCTTCAAACATTTTTTATTTATCTGCTCAATTTTTTTTTCATTTTTCTCGTGGTTTTCTCTCAGGTGACACTTTTACAGCCGGTTTGTGTTCTGTTGGCAATGTAGTGCTCATGCTCCCATAGCATAAAACAATTCTTTCAAAGAAAGAATGTGTCTTTGGTGGGTAAACTAAGAAAAAAATCTTTTGAGGTAAATGAATACACCGCGTATAGCCTCAGAGATAAGGACTTTTGCTTGAATTGTAGTTTATGAGCCGCCGCCAAAACAAATGTTGCTCTAAGTCTTATAATTTGGTACAATTCTAGAGAGGTGTTGGGCAAAAAAAAGTAGTTCCCCAAGAGGATATTTTGACTTCTATATAGCCACTGTAATGATTATCGTGAGCGGAATAAACTTCCACCTTATTTTTTAGACAGAATTATTGCGATTGTGCATACCTGTTCGTGTACTATGAAGTAGATGGTTTCAGTTTACCCAAAGGTTCATTTTATACAGAAGGAAATTCTAAAGTGTTAGAATTGGATGGTATAATAGAAAAAGTAAACCTAGTTCAAAATCTTTAGGTGTTTGCTAAGTTTGGCAAAGTTCCTACATCCTGGGCTTTCCTGTTCGCAACCTTCTTTCATTGTCCAATCAGTCTCTTTCCTCTTAAAAATGCATTGTCTGGGTCAGATTCTCTCTCGCACGGAACACCATTTTCTCTTTAAGTTTACAAGTTTGAATAGTTTGATATTGGATGTTCAAAATCCAAATGTATGGTCTACTCTGACAAATTCTCATGGAAGTTTTAAAAAACCTGAGATAAATACTAAATTTTGAAAAATGGACTGGTTTTATGTATCATTTAACGCAAAATCTTTCCCAGAAGTAGGAGGCGTGTACAAAGTACAATTCATAGTACGTGACATTCCTTCTAACCATTTGTCCTTTTGTGAAATTTAATAAAGAGAAATCACGTCCTCTTGCTCCTGTCGCATTTACCAAAATACTTTTAAAAGTTGGCTTGATGAACAGTACGGTCAATTCAAGGAATATGATGCATTCGCATTGCTTGGAAGTTGTGGGAGTTTTGGGTTATTTTTGGAACTCGTACATTCATAATATGCCGCCTAAAATATTTATAGGAAGAAACTATAGACCCTAGAATTTTTAATAGTAGCCTTGGAGTCCATAGGGTAAGTCCTACTAGGATGGTATAATCATGTAAGTGCTTCACTATATTAGAAACGAGTAGGTCCAGCTGGTCTACTAGTCCAAGATAAAACAATGGTTGGTTGGCCGGGATGATGCAAGAACGAAGGATTTATTGGTTTTAAGGATTAAACGAGCTGTATTTTCGGACAGATCATAATTCTAAAAGATGGAAATATTGTGGTTCTATGGTATCTTATGTCATTTGCTTCATATTTGTATTCCTTAGATGCAACCATACTATCAATAAATAAAGCAGATAGTTTTACAGACGTAGCTGATAAAAAGTATTAGAGGATTAGAGAAGATCGAAAACTGAGATCAAAACGTTTATCCGCCGAACCACCTTAGGAGTTGCTCTTAACTGATCAAAAGTAACCACGAGCGTAGGAGCTTTCGAATGAGCAATTAGAAGACTTAGGTAGCCTTTTAAATATTACTCATCACTGACCCTGAGCTCATGCATGGACCCATACAACCAAAAGTCAGTCAGGTCCTCTCTGGACCCCATGTATACATGTAAATACCCAAGTTGAAACCAATCGGTCAATGCACGCAGAGTTTATTGAATAAACGTCAGACAGACGGACAGACAGATCAAAAACAAGACTTAGCTTTATACGCTCAGCTACGTAATAAAGTATTTGTGTAACTTCAGTTTTGGGTTGTTGGTGGATTCCTTTTTATTCAGTCTCCCACCACAAGAAAATTTCCCAGATCCTAAGATAGACTCGTCTAGTCTTCCTATTGATCCTAATATAACGAAATGTATGTGGCGAAGCAATCTTGGAGTAAATTTTTAGATTGAAACTTGGAGCAAATTGCGATATGAAATGGAGCCCTGCTCCAGAGTAAAATCTTGATGCAACAGTGCGTAAGCAAGCTGGACTCTGTACACAAAAAAGTCAAGTGGCCAATCAACGCTAACAGACACGAAGACTACAAAGTATCCAGAAGCCTAGAAGAAGGCCTAGTCAGCATCTAACCGCGTCTCCTCATTTTCTCTCCATACAGCACATTTCGTTTTCCTACGGGGTTGAATGTTGGCTGTTTGCTGGAGAAAAAGAAAGAGAGAGAAAAACGGCAAATGATGATGATCATCATCATCATGGTCGCAAACCCATTTTAGCCAGGCAGAAGGATATACGAGCCACTGGTGTAGCACATAACCAAAAAGCGTAGCAGAAGGACAAAGTACTTTGAAAAGATAGCTTAGAAAGCATTCCATGCCGCTCCCGTGTACCATCCTGCTTGACTCCAAACAGTCTGGGAAGTCTAGTCAAGTACAGCATACTTGATATGTGCCTATATGCTAGTGCACATCACTGGGTTTTCCCAAACACGCTTGAAAACTCATATAGCAAATGGATTTTAAAAAGCAATCTTCATTTTTTAAATATTCCTTCGATCTTTTTCTCTCTTCCTTAAAAAAGCATTTACTACAGACAATAATTGTTTTACATGGAGGATTTATTGAAGCAAAGGCACTCGTTCCCTTATTATTTTTTGGGTCTTGAAGTTTCCTTAAAAAGACAACTTTTTTTCGGGTTTGCCCTCCATTCTAAATTTACTCTACAGATGAGAAATGGTTAATAGTATGCATTAATATTGCTCGGAAGACACCCAGGAAGAAGAAAGTGAGAAGAGGAGGGAAACGTGGCGCTTGAGTCACACACAAACCAGCATGTTAGCTCCAGCCTCCAACATCTCCCGGAGAAGAAGGTATGGCGACGGTGAAAGTATGGAAATGAGAAGAAAGCATCTAAGCTCTCAATATATTTTATGGGTAGGCCAGGGGAAACTAAGTGGGAACATGGAATCTTGGGAAGATACACGCCACTAGCATTTCATCAGCTTCCTACTTATACTTGTGCTTACTTTCCTCCACCGTGTTTCATTTTTTCTGGCGTTCATTGAGCTGCCGTGTATACAGATCGAGATGAAAAAGTAGGCTTCTCTTACATTAGGAAATTTAGGTAGAGAACGTACGCTTTTGCACTCATAATCGCATACATCTCTTTTGCTAGAGAGACGTTGGTATAAATCCTAGACTCGGTGAAACGTTTTCGCACAAAGAGAAAATAGAAGGAGGAAAGGGAGCGAGTAAACTAGAGAGAAGCGTATCGATTTGTGCACACAGTCAGAAACTCTTGTGAATAAAAGAAGGGAAGAGAGTGTAAAGGGCTCATGGAAGCTATATAAAAGCTGAAGTAGAGTGTGAGGGACCTCTCTCTCCCTACTCTTTGGTCCATATTTTTTCGCAAAACGTTGTTATACCAGAATCTCACACAGACATATAGATCCATGGAAAGCATACTGAACTCGGAGGAAAAGGAATAGGGCCACATCCGTGACATCGCAATACTCTTTTGATACTGCGAGCTTCGCTAAAATATACTAACAACACCATCATATCTGCTTTCTCTCGCTTTCCCCTCCTCGCATCTCATCTCATTTTGCACCCATGTGCACACACCAATATTATGTATGATGGGCTTAGCTCTATTTGCCATTTTATGTAGATATCTTGTATAGTCTCGTCACTCTTATTTCCTTTTGCAACACAGAGTTTCCCTAAACTAAGGACCATTTCCTCCTGAAATGTTCCTATGAATGGTTCTCTATGGTTGTAGTGGACCTCCAGAGAAACCTCTTGTTCCATCATTATTACAGCTTTGTAAGTCAAGTAATATGCATGGTCCAAGGTACATTGCTTATTTCAAGTAAAGCTAGTCACGCAAGAATGTAGGCTTCGTAGGGATATGGTAGTCTTGGGTGGCCTTGCTCTGATCTGTTGCCTTGATGTAAGCCCAATCGTGGGAAAAACTTTTTCTCCGAAGGGATCTAAACGGAACAAGAAGAGAGATAGATGCACACCCAGGAAAAACTACGCTACAGTCACGTACTCTTACATTGCACACGGAGTAGTATAATTAGGCTAAGGAGAATTTTACTAGAATGCACATATCTCAAGCGAAATGATTACTGGAACATTTATAGAATGTAAGGTGAATGGAACTCTTCATGGAAGTTGGGAGCCTATATGACACTACTATATCTTAAAGCATGTCAGGCAGTAATTAGTGGTTACTTCCTCGCATTTCACAGACTCTCAGTTTAAATGAAGTTAGTACCTATCCAGATGATTAACTACGTTCCATTTGGTAATGCTCAGGCTATAAGGAAACCATAAATTGTAGGACTGAGCTGAAAACTTGTGAGTCGTAAACGTAGAATAATATGGACCATATTATTGCCTTTTTGGCTTCTGTGACTTCCTACAGTATTTTTTTTGTCGGCTTTGATGAAGAAAAATAAGTTGGGTGAAAGGAACATT
>JAANSQ010000460.1:0-23894 GCA_036850885.1 Lepidocyrtinus dapeste
ATGAAAATAATTAATTTGTAGACGTAGATTCATGATAACTCATTTGTTTTGAACTTTAAACCGCCAGCTATTCGAGTAAATGCCAACACATAATAAATGGGAGGGCGGAAGTTGACGCAGAGTTTATACGTGTGTACTGCATCTCGAAAGCGTTACCTCTGCTAAATGACGTTGTCTACAGAGACTTTTTTGCCGTTGCTACCCCAGAAGGAGATCGACTCGTGACCCGTAAGCTCTCCAGCTGGAGGAGAAAGGCTCTTTCATCTACAGACATTCCTCCAAATGTGGTGATCATTGGAATCGATACAAACAGCCGAATGAACACCCACCGCCATTTAAAGTCTACAGTTAAGGTCCTTCAAGATCTTGGCGCTGTTGAACTCTTGGGCTATACAAAAGTGCATGATAACACTTTCCCTAACGTAGTCCCTCTCTTGAGCGGATACATTCGGAAACTGTTAAAACTTGTTATCATAAAAGAGAAGATCCTCTGGATGATTGTCCGTTCATCTGGAGAGCTTTTGATGAGCTGGACTACATCACTGCTCATATTGAAGATACTCCATATTTTGGGTTATAATTTTAGACGTACAGGTTTCCTCCGGAAGCCCACTGACTTTTATCTGAGGCCGTTGATGTTAGCTGTGATGACTCATTTGCCGAGAATCGTACGCTAAAACAATAATTTAGTTCCAATATTTGGGAATGATTCTTAATTTATTTATTTTTTCTATTATCAATTTTTATTCTCCAGGATAGAGACCACACGACTTGCATCGGGCGTTACATGACCGACGAATTCATGTTCAAATACATCTTAGACATTATCCAAATGGCAAAGGCTAACTCAGCCCCAGCGTTTGCCTACAGTTTCTTCGGAAGTCTAGCCCATCTCAACTACAACAACGCCCAGTTTGGCGACAAGTCTATTGCGACGTCTATTCAGAGACTGGTTCAAACTTCTGAAGACAACACCATCTTCTTTTTTCTTAGTGATCATGGTCCACGATACGGTCCTATACGTGAAACGACTCAGGGTTGGTATGAAGACAAACTACCTACCAGTTGGGTGTACCTCCCGCAAAANAGTGATCATGGTCCACGATACGGTCCTATACGTGAAACGACTCAGGGTTGGTATGAAGACAAACTACCTACCAGTTGGGTGTACCTCCCGCAAAAGCTCAGAAAAAAGTTCCCAAACTGGTACGAATCTCTAAAGAAAAACGCCGAGAGACTCACTTCCCATTACGATGTGTTCAAAACCATGGTACACATACTCAAAACCTATGATCCTGACCAAATAACAGCCCCATTCAGAAATAGAACCTTATCAAAAGTAGGACAGAGCTTATTTCAAGCCGTACCAGAAACTAGAGCTTGTGCAGATGCTGGAATACCTGTGAGTTACTGTGCTTGTGTAAAACCCAAACCGTTGGGGATTGGTTCACCGGAGGTCATTAAAATGGCGGCTGTAGCTGTAAAGTATTTAGCAACCCTGATACCCCTTGAATTTTGCGCTGTACCGACACTTGAAAGTATTTCTAAGGCTGAATACATGAGTATCCGGTCAAAAGAGGTTTTCGTCATAAGCTTCTTTACTTCCCCTGGCGACTTTCTCTTTGAAGTGGATTTAGAAAAGGAGCCTTCGTCTGGAAAATTTGTTGTAGTCTCTGATTTTCATAGATTAAACAAAATGAGTAGAAGTGCTGACTGTGTAACGTCATCTTTATTACAGACCTACTGCTACTGCAAGTAGAATTTCACCGTTAATAAAGATAAGTCAACCTTTAATTGGGAACAGTGTAAATAAAATAACGGCAAAACAAAAGAGTCGTAAACGTTGTGATTTGATGTAGTCTCATTGTACCCTGAATGAAATTGTTTCATTAGGTACTAAGTCAAGTGCTATCGTGTGCTGATTCATGATTCATGATTGATACAATTGTTTTATTAAATCTGTGGCAACTCATAAGATGTACTTCATATTGTAGGAAGGATAAGACAAACTAACGTAAGAAGCCAGGAAAACGCATTAATTGTCCCATTATCTGTTATTCCTACTGATCCTTTTTTCCGATTGTCATCCCCGTTGGTGCTGCCTGAATCGCCCCCAGTTCCAGCGCCGCCTCCCGTTCTATCTACAGGTTCGCACAAGTCAGAATTACAAAAGCAGGTTTTCTCCCCATCCGTGGTCTCGCAGCCATCAGATTTGTGCTGGAAACAACCGTAAGTAGTTTTTCCTAGTGGTGCAAGTTTAGCACAAGACATTCCTCCCTGTCCCTCACGGCCGAATAATCCTCCACCAGCTCCTGCTGCGCTCATCATAGTCATCAAAGACATTACTTGCTGATACCTTGGATCACTGCAGTTTGCTTCACCAGGGTTATCACACCGGCTCATATTCGCTATATCATCACATATGCCTGAAGAAGCAAGTGGAGAAGCCTGGCACGCTGTTTGAGCCAGCGACTTTTCTTCCGCAGTTGCGTCCGTACAATATTTGCATTTTACTAGAATTGGAGGAATCAGACAAATATTTAACAATATGATTACTTTTAAACTCAAGGAATGCGCTAATTATTTTTACAAGTGGAGGAAAAGGCAAGCAGGCTAAACACCAGAAGCAAACATAAGGAGGTTCTGGAGGGTGGCATCATTCTCATACGTCAGAATAAGTGTAACAATAGGATAATTTTAATTTGAGTTTGTAAAATTGACTTCATCTCTTTATTTATAATTTACATTTTTTCCAGCGTTTGGGTTACGCTGTTTAGCTTGGTGTCTATGCAAACCGTCTGAATGAGTTTTCACATTGTTTTCATCCGCCTTTTGAACAAATCAGTGTCATTTTCATATTCATTCACTTAACAGAGCAGACACTCACTGACTCACTTTTAAAACGCTGCCGCTTTGCCATTTTGTAAATCTATGAACAACTCAACCAACTATAACCATTCACTTTGCTAAAGTAAAACAATGACTTATGCAGCCATAAAGCAACTTTGTTTCTCAGCACTAACTAATGCGAGTGAAGCTTCGAGAAGATCAAATTTTCCACACACACACACAAGCAAAATGCATGCTGAAAATGCTGAAGCTGAATCCATTCACATAAATACAAAATACAAACAACAAAGTAAAGTGCGCATCGGTTTTGCCTATCACTAGGCAAAAGTGGACCATCATGCCGAGCTGAAGAGATAAATTTACCTAACAGATCTACAAGAAAAAGCAAATAGCAAAAGCAAGTGCTTTTAAAATAGACAGTACTGCTAAGAGTTAAACTTATTCACATGCACATATAACCAACCAAAACATAAACATTCATATAGCTTTTTAAGGACAATAAATGGTTTTAATGTGATTGAATTCTCTGCCCCCCTGAGTTGTCAGTCTGTCGTCCAATGACTCTACAGAAACGGCATTCTTTTTAGTTGCAACTTTGTAAGAAGAATGAATACACAGTTCGTGATGTTAAATGGTACAGGATAATCGATAGCTTTTGATAGGAACAATACTCAAAATATTTATCGAATTTGGTCACGATTTACAATACACAATAAAAGATTGGGATTCAATCTGAGCAAGATCATAACTGGTAAAATTAGTAGACATTTCGATGGATAACATGGTTAAACTGAAACACATTGTTAAAGAAGGACGGAAAGCGATAAATTTTAATTGGAGTAACCGATTGACTTTTATTTTAGAACAATGGTTTCGAATATGGGTAAGAAAGGCTTTGATGGAGTATGAAAAAAAATCAGTTCATAATTTGCAGAGTTGGTTGGTTTGAATTTTTTGTTCTATTTAGGCAATCGATTGAAAAAGAACTGTACTTTAGTATTTCATGGTTTTCCAAAAGGTCCATTCCAAGTGGCATTTAGTTTTTATAACCCTATCCCGGCATATGGGTGTATAGTATTTAATCCGGGCCAATTTTTTTATACATATATCTCTCCTCTCATATGGAGAATGTATGTATTTGTATTTGTATGTACACTCACACTCATTCAATACACCCTGCCTCCTCAGATTATGAGTGCGTACGTGTGTTATTCTCTGGCTCTAGCTCGTCCTTTTCCTTCGTTTTTTCTTAAGCCGTTTAGTTGCCTTGTCGGTGGTCGGTCGGTATCGGTTTGGTTTGGAGCACAAAGCAAAATCACTGAACAGTTTTCAATACTGCTTCTTATCGACGCACTAGGTAAGTCAAATAATTTGACCTTTGTTTACCTTTGTGGGGTAAGCCTTTGTTTGACCTCGTTTTCAGAGTTGTTACTTGAGGGAAATATCGATTTTTCCCGTACAAAAATATATCGGTCAAATAGGTTATAGGGACTGAAGGCTGAAAGGTGTGTGTATGGCATATTGCATTGGCATTATAAGACAACGGACAGAAGTCATTCTGCTGGAGAATTAGAATTGAACTGGAAATCGGGTAGAATATTTGTTGTTGTTGTCATGTGATGTAGATATTTTCACAAAATAATTATGATTCGAGGTAAAATGGCAATATTGACACGTAGGCCAGTAGGTCACAAAAGTTCATAAGCGAGTCTAGTATGAAAAACGGGCTTAGCTTGGAAAAAACACTTGATTCACTCCTGTTTTATCGATAAACGGAAGAATAGTTTACTCTGCATTTTTTTCATTTAGCTCGTCTACTTGTCTGATCACTCCCCCGATACAATTCCAGTATAAAATTTTGTGCTGCGTAGTTATTTGATCAATTTGTCGTATCATCATACTACACAAGCTTAGAGCTTATCATCGAATGTTAATGTTACACACGTAGTCCAATCAAAGATTTGAAGAGCGGAGTCATTTCTGAGTGCCACAGCGGTGAAGTGAAAAGGCGAAAAATTAATCGTAGGTAATTTTTCTGGTACCGTCTTCTCCAGTCAAACCATAAGTCCAGTCAAAATCAGACAAAAAGGTTCGGTTTGTGTCTTGGCCTTGTCGCTCACCTCGTGACCTCTTCCAAAAATTGCATTCCTGCAGAGACTGTCAAGTAAACACTCTGGTCAGCATTTTATGACTAAGCTTTAACATGTCTGATTGCATAGATCGTGTTATTATCTATGGAATTAATGTTCCTTTGTATTCACCATAATAAAATTTATTTTTTTGATCGTTGCAGAAATTCCTCATTTAATTACGTTCTCAAGTCATGAGCCAAAATGAACCATTGTCCAGCCAGAAAAATTTCGATGACATACTTTTCCCACCAGAGAATGACCCAGACCGTGAGGATTTTTGTATGACCCGCACTGAACTCGAGCAAATCACTGAAGCATTTAAGAAAGATGAAGGATTCAGGAAACTATTCGTGGAGTATGTGGAGGAAATGCAGGATCCCGAGACACAGACTACGTACCAAAGGGAAATGCGCCAATTGGAGTATGAACGGGGTAATATCATGCACTTCATCAATCCCGTTCCAGGTTACGTTCTCAAGTCCAGTGTGAACGGGGAGAAAAAGGGATTTATTAATATTTGCTCAAATCCAATAATCCGGAAGGCATCCTTTAAAAATGAAGAAAAGGGAGGGAGTACATGGTCCATTCCTTACGCTCAGAGCCCTCCCAGGGAGGACGTGGATAAATCGGGCTCGTACTGTATGGTCTATGACGTCATTTTCAATCCGGAAACTGTCGCTTTGGCAAGGAAAGACAAGCTTCTTAAGGAGAAGTTGGAGCATACAGCCATGGAGTCTGTGGAGAATAGCTTCAACATCAGGCTGGACAAGAATAATGTGAAACGACCCAAGCTAAAGTATAAAGGGTTGGCTAGAGCCACTGCCATAAAATACAAGATTGGAGGTAGTCTGCCCGCCGTTATTGATCCCATAGCGGCAAAGAATGAGCTTCCCCCCCAACGTATGAACCCTACCCCTACCACTTCTACTTCAGCTCAACCAGATGCGCTGAAGGAAAGCAATAAAAAGGTGTCCTCACCCATGGACATCCCAGGGGAGAAGAAGAAATCTTCATCCTCCTCCCGAAAAGGTCTTTCTCGTAGCTTGAGCGATGGTAATGAAGGAGATGATGATGAGTCCTGGACAGAGCCCAGATATTCGATAAAGTATCGGTCCCACATGGACATGCAAGATTTCACTTTGGACAATCACCGTAAACCCTCAGGACCTCAGGCTACAAAAACATCCCCTGACGAGCTGATCCTCACTGTTGATCTCCCCCTACTTCGAGACTCCTCCACTTTGGATGCGGACGTGGTAGAAAATGGTCTATTCTTCGAGCTAAAGTCAGAGCTTCGGGCCAGGTATAAGCTGAAGCTGAAGCTTCCTTATCAAGTTCATGGTGACTCGGCCAAGGCAACTTTTGACAAAGACAAGAGGAAACTTACCGTTATCATGAAGACAATACCGAAAAAGCTTACTGTCTCTAATCCTCCGGAGGGTAAGGAGAAGGAAGGTTTCTTCTTGAAAAGCGAAAGCTGCCAAAAACTGGAAGCTTCAGATGGAGACGAAGGATCTAGTGGAGATGCCTCTGGATCACTGCCCAACTTGGAGAAGCCTATTGAGGTGATTTCCAACTGGACCAATGATACCTCCGTCAAGGGCATTCTGAAACGCTCCGGGAGAATCCGTAGTCTTTCGGAAAGCTTCGTCGATAAACTTTCCATTTTACGATCCGGAAAAGTAAGTTAAAACCTGAAAATAATTGATTTTCTTTTTCTTTATATTCACTTCCGGTTTGTAATTATCACGTGTCTTCTCTAGGACGATTCGATATCATTGGAAAGCCTAAACGAGGAAGTAGAAAGTGACGAAGTATTGAGCGCATCTCCAACCCACGAAAAAAGTGTTCGTTTCAGTGACTCCGTGCAACGCCAGTTGTACAGGAGTAACTCCTCCATCCTCGGCCAAAAGAAAAAGAACCAACGTAAGAACAAAAACAAGAGGAAGTCCCGCGAAAGGGCCAACAGTGAAGGATCCGCTTCATCCATAGACGTAGACGCTGATGATGAGGATCATGGTTACACAAGCTCCTCCAGCATTGCCCTACATCACCCCATCACATCTCGAAACGCTTCTAGTCTCTTAAAAAACCGGGATAGAGACTGTGCCTCCGCTAAAACTGCCACTGGTCACGGACACGAATCACCACTCTCCTCATCCGTTGACGACTGATCTAGTGGTTACCTACAGGCATTTGCTCTCCGCCCCATAAAAAAATCACAATAGCTTTGTTCAGAAACGCTACCTTCGACTTTAAGAGTTTTAAAATTAGCATAATTTTACCTAGACTTTAGTACGTTGCATCAAGCAATTAAAACGGGAAATATATTATGAAAACACATACTGGAGATAAAGTCGTTGTTGATCATGATCATGCTGCCGAAGATTTCAAATACTTTAACCAAACTAAGTTCTCATAATTTCAATTTTTATTTATATTAATTTAACTTTGATTTAATTCAAGTATAAAAGATTGTACATAATAAACTTTAAGGTTTGGATTGGATTTGAAGCATGAAGCATGGCCGTTTGTAATGTACGTAGTACCTTTCTAGACCTGAGAATATATAATTTTTGATCTTATCGTGATATCAAAAAATACTGTAGATTTTAGGATTTAGTGATAATTCAGTTTTCCTCGGCTGCATGGGAAATTAAAACCGGTTGATTTAATGGTAGCTTCTAATTAAAAAGCTTCTTTTAATTTAAAAAAAAGTAAATTGTTTACTTTCAACTTGTACATCTTTAACTTTTAATCTTAAAATTTAAAAAAATTAATTTTAAGTCATAATTTTGGTCTTTAATAATTTAAAAGTCTAATTAGATTCGGGCCTTAACTGGATAGTCTTGGAAGATTCCTGAGTAATAAATGGTGCGAATGAGCAATTACGCAATGTAGATGTTCGTCTCGAGCTCTCTGGACTAGACGTATTGCCGCTATATAAAATTATTAAAAACGTTTCTTGAAATGTTATAATAATTAAGCTAGCACTAGCTGCTAACGTATGAAAGGGGCTGATCAATTTAATTTCCATAAATATTGTCTTGTACAAAGAATCAAAAAATTGTTCCCGTTAGGGTTTGCTCCTTTCTGAAAAGGAAAACGTATTTTTATTGTGATATAGATAGGAATTTCTGAAAAATATCCATTCTATAATTCCCAAGCTTAAAATGGATTTTTAAAAGTGATTTCAACATTAAAAACTTTTTAGACTGCATGCGTCTCTCGAGCCTCGAGCGTAAAAAGAATTGAGTTGAAACTTGAAGTTGCAAGTAAATTGTACTGATTGGTATAGTGGACTGATTGTGTTTGCAAATTGCGAGTGATTAGATAAAAGGATGTTAATTAAATTATCTCGCGCTATATGTAAATGTAAGATAAATATAAAGTACGTTTAATCTTTAACCTTCACCCTGTAAAACCCAAACTGAACTTTAATCAAAGGTGAAAGCTTAAAACTCTCTATAGTATCCAGTCACGAAAAATTTAACCGGTTCGCTCCCACTAAAAATAATGGTGATTATGTAAATACATTTAATTATTACGTATCTCAAAAGTGTACATGGTATTGGAAACGGTGTAGTGCTAATATCCCCCCGTCATAATATGATTAACAGTATAATAATAGGCTTTAGCTAGTGTATAATTACATTGATTTCAAGGTCAAATGCACAGGAAGTTTTCAAGTGAAACGAATATGCATGAGCGTAAGAACGAATTTTATTATGTTTGCCTCGTTCCGAAGAATTTAATTCAAGACAGATTTGGCATCTCAGAAAAGCGTTAAATGTAGTAGTTTGTATATATATTTAATTAAAATTAAGTGGAGTGAGAGAAAGAGAATGGGTGGATGTTTGTATGATTTAAGTAAAGTGAAGGAAATAAAAAGAAATGTCAGAAATGTATTTACTGCTACACAATTTGCTTTATTTTCGAAAAAAAAGTCCATACTGGGGCAATGTAATAATGATGATTATGAAAATGATTAGTACAATGATTAATTTAAAACACTTGGAGACTCCTCACAATCTCTTTCATAATGCAACCGAGCAATCCTCTCATAGTGAAGGAAATAAAAAGAAATGTCAGAAATGTATTTACTGCTACATAATTTGCTTAATTTTCTAAAAAAAGTGCATACTGGGGTAATGTAATAATGATGATTATGATAATGATTAGTACAATGATTAATTTAAAACACTTGGAGACTCATCACAATCTCTTTCATAATACAACCGAGCAATCCTCTCATGACCAAGTGGAACTCCATCAAAGGTCAGGTGCACCACTTTGAGCCAACTGAAGACTGAAAGGAAATGCATAGAATTCTCCAGAAACATTAAATCCTTGAACCAGTCTCTGGACGATTATGAATCGTGAACATCCCCAATCAAATGAAACAAAGGCTATGTCCATCCAGTTTCCTCATCACAGGTCACTTGGTCAGATACTACCCGGTATATACTTTATCGCCGGAGTGGTATAGGGCTGCCGCGTTTATCGTTTTTCGTTTACTAAACGTTTAATGACCGTTTATTCGGAGAGTGGTATCCTCTAATTTACTAAAATCAAGACGAATATGAGGAATAAAGATGGAAATGGATAGTTGACATATTCGTTCACAAATATTTTATTAACTTTTTTCTGTATAATAAATCATCTCTTCATCAACCACAAATTCAATATTTAATACATCGACTCATCTCATTCCTCTCAACAAAATTCTTTATCTCAACCGATTCATCCTCGACTCAGACACTCACACATATTCACCCTTAGAACTATAACTTTCTCCTGTTTTCTCCCTTCCTACAATTATACATTTATTTCCTACGTAAAGTTATTTTCTCCGCTTACTTTCTCGTATCATTTTAAATTTTTAAAGCATCAAAAAATACGAAAATGGTATAAGGCACTTGCTCCTTCGATTTATATTCAACGTACTTATCCATCGGAACCCATCCAATTTATCGAATTTCTAATCATTTCACGTAATTTTAAACTTTACTCACTAGATTCAATTTTAATTCGAATTAAATATTTTAGTAGAGCCGTACATTTCTCTTCAGTTATATTTTTATATAATCATATTAAAGATCAGTTCTAGAGACAACATTATTAATTATCTTCTAAAGGAAAAATTTATTGATTATAATTCTAATTTAACACTATTTTGTGTATTTAAAAATTAAAGTGAGCCTCAAGCCTCGACATATGATTAAAAATGGAGACTGTTGAATGGAGAAATTCTCTGATTTTTTTTCCTAGGGACTTTCGTAAACAGATATGGTTTAAGGGATCCTGCTCAAATAAAGAAGTTTACGGGACGCGAATCATCTTATTCCTTCTACTTCCTTCGCGATTATCTTTAGTAATTATGGAATTTAAGTCCAGAACTCCAAAACAATTATAACTTAAAGATTTATTCTATTTGTTACCTAAGATTGTACATAACTTTTGGTTTTCTTAACACTAACAAGTAATAATTTACCCTAATTAAAAATCTAATCAGCTTATAGCTCATCTTATACCACTGGACATTCGAAGAATGGACTAAATTTCTTAAAAATTTATAGATTTCCACCTTAAAAATTTCTTTCCTTTTACAGACTTCATAAGCCTACAGATATTTGTAACTTGGTCTAAAGCTGCGACTTACTCCCTGGATTATTGTCTGTACAAAATACACCTAAGCCTAATAAAATTCTCTTAATTAATTACACATCGAATTAATTTCTACTCCACCTTATCTTGTATTTACAGAACAAAAAGCACTTTCCACCTAAAAAAAATTTGATTATCTGGCTAGTGCCTAAGCGGAGCAGTATAAGATAAACGTAACAAAACATTTGGTATGCAGCTCCTCCTCCAAAAATAACTAAACTAACCATAAAATATCTACGAAGCAATTGATTTTTTAATCTAACTTAATTATTATTTGTATACGATAATTAACACAGAACAAAATTTGTTAAAAAGAAGAAGATCCTCTTTGCAAATGAAATTGATTCATCATTTCAAAGTCACTTTAAACTACTTTCAAGCGAACGTTCGAAGAAGAAAGGGAAAACCGAAGGAAACTAGAGTTTTCCAGAAATAGCAGAAAGAAAGCTCATTTTACATAAACCTAACAAATCTAAAGAAACTAGACGAAAGGAATGAAAAAACAGTAACCAGCCTTGCATCTCGCCGCGTCAAATCTCCCCGAACAATAAGAGTCCGAAGACCTCAATTCTAAAGCCTACAACAATCACTGGATATTTCATTCCAGATTCAAGGAAAACTCTAGAGATGTCATCGCAAGTTCACAAAACGGAAATACAGTAAGAGTAAGAAGCTCAACAAAAAAATCTCCTCGACCATTCTAGTAATTACTTAACTGAAACTATATATATACAAATTCACACCATTTAATCAACTTAATCCAAGCCTGCCAACCTAATTTAATTCTTTTGACGTTGGAGATCTTTGGTTTATGGTTCTTCCCATCAAAAACTCTATGTAGCCAAGTATTTCCTTAAAAAGCCTAATACTTACTCCAATATCCTCCATTAACTTAATTTTACATAGCACACACTTCGACTCTCCCTAAATTCATGAGAAGTTTATTTGATTTTGGTACACACGTTTCACATTCTACCCTTACCTTATGCCTTATACCCATTAGTATAATAATTTACAAAAGTACAATTAATTTAATTAAAAATTTGTAGCTAAATCTATATTTTGGTAGCTGTTTCACTCATTTTCTTAAATTCCTCCAAGAAGGTTATGATAAGGTATTGTAATTTGAATGTACATGACTCAAACGCGCCTGATCCTTTTCATCGAAAACTACTTTTAGACCTATGACTGTTGAAAAGGAAGTTAAGTAATATTTAATGAGGTTTTTACTGTCTGCCTATCTTTAGTCTGTACAAGAGCGTAAATACTTTTGCTCAAAATTCCTTGAATTTCCATTTTGACTAAAAGTCTTCACTTCCGTATAAATTATCGGGAATTCGATTAGAACACATGAACAATGACAACGACACCTGTGTAAGGGACAAAGGTAAAACTTTTTTTTTTGGTGAAAAATACTATCTTCCTATTTAATATATAGCGACCATATCGTATCTCTTCAGTTCAGGCTTTACCTGGGCAGAAAATATCAAACGAGGTGTCCCTCATGTTCCATATTGTTTGGACTGGGGTTGGGTGCAAAAGTGGTGAGAATACTGCCTCCACCCCTGCCCGGAGACAAGGGTCCGTTTGCAGTGATAATGTGTCCATTAGTGTGCGGGTGAAAGCTCTGGTGATTCTGTGGTGGGCCGGAGGTCACAGTACTGTGTTGATGATGCCCCGGCGCATTCGAGCTAACCACCGCATTCAACATTGAATGCGAGGCGGAGTGAGACAGAGGCAAAATTACGCTACCATTTCCCACCGGACTCCCACCAAAACCTGGTGGTGGACAAGGGACGTAACGAGCTTCAGGTGGGATGTTATATAACTCCGGGATAGGAGGGACTTGAGGCGGACGGCTAGTGGGACGTGGCGTTGTGCGCCCGTACAACAGTGATTTATCACCTAAGAAACAATTCAAATTGAAATGAATTCCTTTAGTTACCATAGCTCATGTAGTCCCTGGAGACGTTATTTGATAAATAGTGGGACACTGTTCCCCACTTTTCTTAAGAAATACGAAAGGAAACTTTTCTTGGAAAAAAATGACCCAAATAAATATTTCCTGTCGCCTTTCCACATATTTTCTACATCCTTCCGTAGATATTTTCTTTACCTGGATTGAAGCCACTTCGCCTCAGAGCGTCAACATATCCATCATCCTCGTGGTGCATGGGGTGCCCACTGTGAAGATCGAGCGGGGAGCCGTGAAGATGTTGTTTAGGCTGTCTAGGCAAAGTGCTCGATCTCATCCCGCCCCTTATATCCGGATATCCATACCCTGCATGATGATTGATCGGCTCGACCAAGTACGTGCTCACTCCAGAGCCTTTTCCACCGTCCTCCTAAAACGAACCCAAACAATCTCTTAATTCCCACATTCATTCTTCTCCTTATCAAGCTTCTCTTATGATTAATTTCATTCAAACAATCAAAAATTCATATCAGACTTACAATGTACTCTTCATGGTTCTCGTGGTGAGAGTAGGTCGCGCTCTTCTCCGATATTGAAGATAACGTCTCTCCAGTGACAGTTTCGTTGTACGAGCTAAGAGAAGAAAACAAGTTCCCCAATCAAAACTTCTCCTAAACCAATCCCAATTTTATAAATTCTACAAACCAACCATATAATACTTACCTCGGAGCGTACATTTCAATCGTGGCTGATTTACTGCTCCCTTGTTCACTCGCTACAAAAAAGAAAAAAAAATTCTCAATCAGCATCACTATTTTAATCTTTTAGTTTCCCATATCACACAAGATCAGGCTTAATGCCCTTCCTTCATTTCATTTATTTCATTCAGACCCAGTCAAGATCTCATCATCAGATCAGATCTTGTAAGAAAACCCTCCATACTCCATAGAAAGGTGAAATAGAAGAGAAATATTTGTAAAAAAAAACTTGTTCCTTGGCTCGTTCGTTTCGTTCCACCTTTACAAACTATGACTGCGAGATAATGATAACAGCTTGTCTTTTTGACCAACAGGAACAAGCAACCAGATATGGCTATAGGCATCATTCATCTTGAAGTAATGCCATACAGCTCAATTCCAAATCATGTTTTTTGTAACAGATCCCACTTAAAACTTAACTCACTTCCCAAATTGCAATTTCACCTTGGTGAAAAAAAGCCTCTCTTTATACAAGATTTTGTTTCTTTTACTCAAAATCATTCTATGATTATACTCCTTTTCGTAAGATGCTCACGTACTAAGAAAAAGGAGTTGGAGTAGGCTCTCAAGAAAAAAAATTAGACAAGGGAAGCCTTCAAAGTGTTAAGAAGACATCTAATCAAACTTTAGTAAAATATTCCATTTGAAAATTGAGTTAATTTTCAGCAATTTTTCATACTAGAGCTAACTTTTTGCTTACTTTTATGTTAATTAATTAATTATCTGTATAATTAAACACTATCTTTAATTTATAATTCGAATACGGATGAAACCACTTATACATGACTTGTATAGTGTTCAAGTGAGTTTTTCAAAGCTTGTAGCAGTTATCAGCTATAACACTTCCCTTGTACGTACTTAGATTTCAATTTAATGTCTTGCTTTCAACCATCCCGCGAAAAATAGCGTTACTCGGAGCGATTGCAAAACAATAAAACATGGATTATTGGAAGCACGTTCTCTCTTTCAAAAAGATTTATTCGTTTCCTCCTTCCCCAAGAATCTTATCTTGCCATTTCCACGAACCATTTTGTCTACTTCTACACTGCCCATGAAAGGGAAATCGTGTTAACCCATTGGATTCTTACGCCTTGAATTGCATTACTTTACATTGTGGCTTGTTAACTAACTTCTTCGAGAGGAAAAAAACAAGTAATTCTAAAATGAATAGGAAGTTTATCATGGTCAACACGAACGAAACGAATCCTCTTTTTATTCCTCCAAAAAAATTATCCTTTACTGTAGCCTTTCAATACCTGAGCCTGAGCCTTTTCTAAATTGGGTAGATATATTCCCATTCAATTTTAATTGAACTGCTATTCATTCACTCAAACTTATTCCATTCATTTAAAAATAGAGAAAGAGAAAGTCTCCGGAAGAATTAATTTTCTCTAAATTGAGTTGAGTTCAATTGGTAAGTACCCTCTTCCTGTTTTCCTTTCCGAGCGTTACGCTTCTTATAGATGACATAAGACACGATCACGATATTCAGCAGTAACAACATCGTCCCAATCACCGACGCAGAGATAATGATTATTTTCAGCATGTCCGTCCTCCCTTCCAACATCTGCGAGAGGTGTAGTCGGTCATGGGGGTACACTGCAAAAATCATACGAAAATACAAAAAATAAGCTTCGTTTGCTCACCTGAGTTCAATCGTTTCTTTGAGCGACGCTTGAGGAAGCAAGCGATAAGGAAGACGTTGATAAGGAGCATAGACGCTCCGACAACGATGAATACACCAATCACCAGCCGAGAGAAAGGATTCGCGGGGAAATCCCCATCGGGTGGAGAGGCGTATCGATTTGGTCCATCTTCTAATCAAATCAAGCCCCATCACCAAGTACCGGAGAACAGTTTACAGCAAAGATTTTCCAAAAAATAGAAATAGAAAGGACAGAAAATATGAAATAACCAACTTCCCGTACATAAAAAGGTTAGGTTAGTCTCAACTAGGTTCTTCCGGTTACAAAAGCAAAGCCAAAGAGCATAAACCAAAAAGCATTTTTTATCAAAAGCCAGAAATTGCTTTACAATCGAATGACGGCCCGTCTTCCAAATTCCAACCATTTTACAAAAAAAACTGACAAAATCTTAAAGGATTTTCTAGGCACTCCAATGACATTTGTTTCTACAGGAAAAAATACTTCAGATTCAAATTTTGATGTTTTTTTTTGCGATTAAAAGTTTCCTAAAATTCTTGAAAACCTCATTGCCTTCTAAGCTTCCTGTTTTTGGTATTGGCAGAAGTGGTACAAGCAATCAATTTTTCTAAAAAAAATCTAAACTTTCCCTCCCTCTTGAACATCCGTTAAAAGAAACAGGAAATTGGAGCAAAGCTTAGACTATTTCTTATCCAATCTCATCCATAACGAAATGATAACTTCCGGACACTCCAACTTAAAATAAATCCTATGAAACCTTATGACATCCTTCTTGTTTTCTTGGTGACGTAGATCCATTTCCTAACTGCGATTTAACCTCAGTAGAAAAAACTCCAAGATTAAAGAGATCTGTAAGGCTCACGTGAAAACACATGTTCCTACACGTCCTCTACTTTAAAACTTTCTGAAAAGAGATTAAACAACTAAAAAACTCTAGCTTTAGAGCCTCAGCTCCAGTATTTTTTTCATTATCCCTACAAGAAAAAGTTTGTTTGTCCAGGAAAGTTCCCTATTCCCAGAAGACTTCATAAATCGAAATACTTTCGCTTAAACATTTTTTTTCTAACATTTCCTGTCTAAAAAAATATGTTTTCGGAGAACATTTCTCTGTAGGGACAACAATTTAAAAATAATGTTGTTTTCTGCCCTGGAAAATATCTGTGTCATGGCTCCTAGCCACAAAATTGACAACAACTTTAGAACAAACTATCACTCCAAAAAAGTCTCTAGTGATTTAGCCTTCCTCCAAAGTGGAACCTGGAGTTGACAAGAGATATCTGACTTTCCCTGATTTTTTTCTGGTTTGATGGAAATGATGAGGATCGTCATCATCATTAATTACGAAGGAAGTGACATGACATGAAAAAATAGTGAAAAACCTGGATATTTACATAAGCTACAGAAAAAGCAGAAGCTGACCCCGGAGAAAAGCCTAAGCATCTAAAATATCATATTTTTTATTAAAAGTGAATCTCACTTGAAGTCTCCTGTCGAACGATATCAGTCGTGTAGTTACTCTCTCCGATCACATTCTTCGCAGCGACGCTGAACGAATACTCAGTTCCCAAGGCTAAGTTAGTCACAGTGAAGATGGTCTCGTTCTGGGAGGCATCCGCATATCTCGCATTCTCACTCCCCGCCTTAATATACCTGACCCTGTAGCTCTGTTCGTAACCCCCATCAAATCCAGGGATCCAAGTAAGGGTCACGGAGTCATGGGTAAAGTTTACAACGTGCAACCCAGAGGGAGGCTCCGGTGCCGAGGTAACATCCAATCGTACCTTGTGTCTCTCATCCGCCAACTCGTTCCTCGCGATACAGTCGTACTTTCCATAGTCTCTCGTTTGCACATCATGAACGTACAGGATGGACTCCCATGTCATCATATCCACCTGCGAGCAGATAAATGACCACCATTAAATTATAATTTTACCTATAAAGATCACCATAAAAGCGCAATAAAATATGGAAAACTTGTCATTTCCCCCAATTCGAATACAATTTATTGCAAAAAGATCAATTCCCAAAGAACGGTATCGCATCAACGGAGAAAATAACAGAAAACTAAGACGGTCATAACATGAAAGAATAACGATGCCCTTTTCTCCTTTTTTGATTGCTTATTCCTAGAAAAAAAGAAACTTTACTATACAAGAGAACCTCCCCTTGTGTCAAACGCAAAATACAAACTTTTTCAACTTTTTTCAAATCCTTTCAGCAAAATTCTCTTTTATCACCATAGGCACTTCCCTTATTCTAGGCTAATAATAGCCTTTTTTTCATTCACCTTTCAAAGTGGCTCACAGATCAAAAAGGTCTCTTTTTTTGTAAATGATCTCCTATTCCTTAAGCGAAACACACAATTCCCTTCTTTCTCTCAACTCCCATTTTACCCCTCTCGCTTTAGATCATCATGTGTACTCAACTCTCCTTAAATATTATATTCATACAGCTCCGCGGCTGGTTAAGAATCGCACCAAAAAGCAAAAGGGTCAAAGGCTCCCATAACGCAGGAGGACAAAGAAAACTATGTAACTCACTCAACTCTACTCAACTTTCACTACGAAATGGACAAAGTCAAAGGGAATCACAGACAAAAAATATCCTGTAGTGAAAACTATAGCTAAGGTTCCCTTGTAAGATAAATGAATTGAGTGTCTTAGCCTAAAGAACATACAGTACATTCAGTGCCAGCTGAAGCGTAACTTTCTTCTACATAAACTATAAGCTGTAATCATCTCAATCTTCATCTGATGATACTGCTGATGCCATCATTATCATCAGCAATATCATTTCCTACAAAATTCCCTCCGTTGACCAGTACAATGCAACCCAAACAAAAAACTTTTCTACAGATTCATCACTATTAACTTTCTCTTTCTTCAATGAAAGGTGAACCATGACTTCACTGACTTTTAATATTTTCAAAGAATCTGAGTCTTCTTCTTACCTGAGAATACCACACGGAATATTTGCCCGGCTCGGTCTCATTGTTTAAGGCTCTGCCCTCGCGACTCCACGAAAAGGTGACATTAGGTGCTCCCTTGGCTCGGCATGTTAATTTGCCTGTGCCTCCCTTGTTGCTCGCCGCCTTGGCAATTTGTGGTGATAAATCAATGTCAGGTTTATCTATCGAGCGGGAACACAAAAAAACAACAGAGTCAAATGTGATGTTTCTATGTCTTCCATGGCTCCTATGCTCTCAACACAACTCTTTCCAGCCTTTCCTCCATTTCCAGGAAATAAATAAATAGGAGCATCATCTACGCCTGGGATTTTTTATGGAGGTCATCAGGGCAAAAAAAACTACTCTTCCTGGAAGAAAATGACCCCTCATTCATATTCACTCAAGTGAGATTTTTTTTCCCCGGAGGAGAAATCAGAATGTAGTGTTTTGGATAGCCATTAGCCCCAAAAACCTAAGCGTAAGCATCAACGCATCAGGAACATCAACTCATCCAAAGTACAAACTACTCCGAGAAAAAAAGACCATTAAGTAGTATTTTCTCCTTACTCCATGTACTCCACCCGGAAGTGTATTGCATATCATGATTTATTCCTAAACTTACGTTTCACAATGAGGAAGATACTTTGGTTGGCTTCTTCTCCAATGTTGTTATTTACGGTACAGTAGTAAACTCCAGCGTCTTCAGCGGTTACGTTCTTTATGTTGAGGTAGCTCTTGTTATCTTTAAATGACCTTTCAGCCCTATCTCCCAAATTTTGCATTTTCTCTGTAATTTCATGTGACCAAGTGACCATACTCTCTTCCAAAGGATTAGCATCTATGGCGCACTCCATACTAGCTGTTTCACCCTCTCCGATCATAATCCACTTGAAGGGAGTGTCTACCGTCGCGGGATCTAAAATAAGAGACTCACTTTTAAAAAAAATCTTTACACTCCAATACTCCATACACCCTCCATTTAAAATAGGTACTTACACTGCACATCGAGTTCAACAGTAAGCGTAGTCTTGCCTTCTTTGTTACTCGCCTCAATCTCATATTTCCCCTTGTCCTTCCTACTCACTTCCATAAAGTTGAGTTCCGCCCCATCCACAGTAACCTTGCCTTTGGTGGTCTGTACACTATTCCCGTTTTTGGACCACTTATAAGTAATCTGGTCCGGGTTACCCTTAGCCTTCACAGTGATCGTGGTACTCTTTCCCTCCGCGACACTAACCTTCTCTCCAGGGTTCTCTATGAACTGTGGCTTATCTGCAGAGACAATTCATATTGTACTAATTACCATACATTATTTTTAACGAGCACTTAATTAAAACACAAAGAGCCAATGAAAGAGACGGAGAACATTGGAGCCATTCGAGGCTTTGTCATATCTAGCCTTTGATCTTTAAAAACAGTACCAGCTAAGCAAAAAATTCTCTTTTTCCGTCTTTTCCTCATCCAAAATTTAATTCACACTCGACTTGAGTCTGTAGACTTGATCGTCCGACAAAGTGAAACAAAAACTTTTACAATCCTTCCCATTTCAGAAAAAACAACAACAATATGATTTACAGTTCATGCAAAAGTGTTCATTATCCCCTCCATATCTCCTCCATTTATAGTATGCACGTGCCCGTTTAAAAAAAACTGCTTACAAAAGAGCTTTCTAGACGCATATCATTTTTCTATGGTCCTTTCAGGATAAAAGATCAAAGGGAGATGAGATGAGGACGACGGGAAACAATAAGGATGAAAGTGAAAGGGAAAGCGTGCAAAAAATTTCAATAGCCCTAGCAACCCTTTAGAATTCCTTATAACTCAGCTCAATAAGCACACAATTTAAAGAAAAAGTTTTTTCTGGAAGAATAAGTTATGAGGTGCACTGGACAATAACGTTTTTCATGAAAGTTTCCTCAATGAATAAAAAATGAGCATAGCTAATGAGCTCCAGAGGTATTTTAATAGCTAGCTTACATGCAACTTGTAGGGTGATCGCATCATGTACGTTCTTCCTCACGGCGAGGTTATTAGCGGAGCATTTGTACATGGCGTTGTCCAGCTCCGAAGTGAGATCCAACATCAACACGGAAACAGCCCTTTTCCCTTTGTTGTCTCCAGGCAAAGAGTAATTCGAGTGGGAGGGTATACTCACCCCATCCTTCCACCAGGTCATCACTGCAGTAGGATTCGAGGATGCGGACTCACACGTCAAATTAACCCGCTGACCTTCTTTCAAAACTTGAGGGTTCACCGTAATGTTCACATGGGACGGTGGAACTGTTCCAGAAAAAAAACAACCCAAAAAATATATTTAAAAGTTGGAGTGACGCTGGTAATATAAAAAAAACTTTCTTTTTATGGAAGTCTAGGTGAAAGGGAAACTTTTTAGAGACTTTTATTTAATTGAATTTTATCTTAGATGGCGAGGGACAAACAATGTTTCCATAAAAGAAAACATTCTTTATACTTTTTTTTTTACTTCGATAATAAAAGGAAAATATGAAATAAACTTTTGTGTTTTTGGGTACGTACACAACACATGAAACGTGATGGACTCAGAGTAGGCCTTAGATATGGCTTTGTTTTTTGCTTCGCATCTGTACACTTCTCCATTATCGCTGGGACTAGCATCCAAGGACAACTCGGCTGTGACCATATTGCCCTTTGTCTCCATCCGAGAGTCAACCTAAACAATTTCAAAGAATGAGCGTTATTATCCTTTAGAGAAAATCAATTAAGTTTGATTCCTTTGCCAGAAAATTACCTTTTTATTGCCTTTGAACCATTGTAAAGTGGCTGGAGGATGGCCTCCGGTGGAAGTGCAGGTAACTTGCTGCATATGTCCCGCCGTCATGTTCAAACTAGTCTTGTAGATCCTAGGCCGACCAGGTGGTTCTGAAAATATCATATTGTTTTCTAAAAACCAATTCCAGCACTCTTTAGAAATTCCTTTAGATTTTTTCTTACGAATCACGTTGATCGTATGACTAGCCACTTTGCTCTCTCCCAGCCCCTTATTGACTCCCTGACAGGTGACAATGATACTCCTATCCGTATCATACACCGGAATTGAGACATTCGACGTAGTCGTCCACCCACCATCCGGTGAAGGTGGACTATAGGTATGTATAGCCTCTACACCTTCACCACCCTTGAACCAAGCAATCTCCGCTTTAGGGTTGCTATTGGAGGTCATACAGGTGAGCGTTACATTGTCTCCAGGTTTTGCCTCTGTAGGTCCACTAATTTTCACTTCCTTTGGATTAACTACAAACAAAACAAATAATCAAAATGAACAAAAAACCAGAAAGAAACATGTAATTGAAATCGAATCCCATATCGAGTTTCTCAGACACAAGGGAAAAATCCAATAAGCCTCAAACTCAATAAAAAATTTGGAAAACTCTAGCCTCTAGACACTCTAGAGAGTAAAGAACAAACAGAATCTGTCTCAATTCCAAGGACAAACTTGTCGATTATCGGAATTACGAATCCAAACTACCCCTCTACTTTCCCCGATATCTCCCATTTTCTCCAAGAACATTACAATTAAAGCTCATCCAAAAACCGATCCAATCTTCTCTTTTACAACCTTATTATTCTACCATAGAACTGTAATATTGTCCTCCATGGTATCCAACAGCACACTTCCCCTACTTGAGCTAAACTCTCAAATTCCTTCCCCATTATCTCATTCACATAGAAAAATTCCTAGAGCTGGGCTGGTTGGACTAGTTGGAGTGGAGTCGTGCTACTGAATACCAAAATGATACGTAATTTCTTCTCCCAGCTACTGGATTACTTGTCTCCTATCCAATTTCATTTTCACATTATTCAATCCTCATCCTTTCCCTAATCGATCCAGATACGGAGACAAATTTCTTCTCATAGTTCTCCAGCACACTCGACTCACCCCCTCCTCACAACCTAACAACAGGAGAAACTCTAATATTAGATACTTTTTTCCCTCCACAACACCACCAAAAAATATCCTTGCTACTCTTGAACTTATGGAACATCCTCCAACCCTCCATTATCCTATCCACCGAAATACTCATAAAAGCTTGGAAACAACATTATCCGATCCTAGATAAGCTTACGCTCTTAATTTCTTCACCTTCCTTCCTTTCTTGACAATCTTCAGCCCGTAAAGAAAACCAATTTAGTTTCTTTTTTCTTCCTGAATAATCTAAAAAAGTTTTTGATTAGCAAAGAAAAAAAACGATGTAGTCATCATATTCCATCGCATTTCCATCACTCACTACAGAACCTAAGTTTCCACTCGGATGGACAATTATCATCACATAAAAACCCAAGTTTATTTACATTTACGGCACATGCGTCTCTACACAAACTCATTATATTTGGGCACTAATTGTATTGATTAAATGACCCTCGGGGGGAAAGAGAAAGCACAATATTGTGACTATCTCAAACTAAAAAAAACTTTACTATCTCCTCTACATCACTTCAATAGCTTCACAATAAAAGTCTTTTGTACTTTATTTTCTCCCTCCAACGGAATTATTTTTAGCCCATACTCCCTAATTATTCCAAAAATGCTCATCCCCAAGTCGCCAAAACTTCAAGGACTTTAACATCGAAGCATATGCTCTTTCTCACTCCATCTTAACAGAATTCCAAATATTTCGGAGCAAAATCTTTTGGATATTTTTACATCCAGCAAAAGCATTCCACCTTCTATGGAGTGAAATCAAAATGATGATCATTAAAAGCCATAACCTTCCAGTTTTCTCCCGCTTCATAAGCCTAGCAAAAATTAGTGGAGTGACGAAGACAAACAAAAATTCTTGGCATTCCTCAGCCCCATAATAAACTTGCTTTCAGTAGACTTTGCTTACTCCGCCGTTATTTTTTTTGCACAGGGAGTGTAAGAGAGTTTTTCTTCCTTGTACGCCAGAAAATGCGCAAAACTCATTTTCTGACAAGCTCTCCGCTATCCTGCTGACGCACCATTTTCCCCTCCATCAAATCAACCCTTTACTCTTTTGAGTCAACTAAACTCTTTAAGGAAGATAGTAGTTCTTGTCTTCACTCCAAAAACAACAATAAAAACTACAGGCGAAAGTCTCCAGCCAAAAAAATCTTGGGGAATGCTGACATCAGGGTAACATTGATAAACTTGGCTGGCACTACTCAACCTTTTCACTTCATCAGGGAGAAATAATACCACGTGCCATCATCAGCTTTCACTCAGCCCAGTTACAGGAAAAAGTAAGCCCTTTCCCAGCCCATTCTATAAACCGTTGGAATGGAATGTACAAGTCGCCTCCATCGCATTGACAATAACACGCTGTTAATTTCTCCAACTCTTAAAGCAAATGATACCACACAGTTATACTGCAGTGTACCGTTGTAGGTTAATGCCTAAAGTGCGCTTCCCTTTATATCCTAAGGAAATGGGCAACTTCCTCCGCAAAACAAAGCCATTTCCTTACGCCGGTGTATCAAACAACACATGTACTGATACGCCATTAGCTCCCATGATTTACATCAATTATCATCCTGATCATGACCACACTATCCTTACCATATCCTAGTATTCAAGGTAAAGTCAAACTTGTCCTTTTCACCAGAAAAAAAAACAAACAAACTTCCATTCATTTTTCACTTTCCCCAGTGCCGCTACGCCGCACTCTATGATAAACGAGAAGTTAACAGCCACAAAAGAAAATCTACTGCGTTCTCACTCCACAGGGGAGACAACTCCAAGAAAAAACATTCCGATCTTATTCTAATAGCTCGTTACACACATTTTTATATTTAGGTAAACTACATAAAAGTATACTTCATATAGGTTCTTCTCAGTACTCCGCAGTATCATCATCATCATTCCTAACCTCCCAAGTTGAGATGCGACTTTAGGAAAAAAAGACATTTTTTTCTCTTGTTCGGGTGCTCATGTAGAAATTACATGTGTTTCCCAGCAGGCGAAAG